>WOVY01009949.1:180000-416220 GCA_013436015.1 Rhipicephalus annulatus
TGTCTTTGGTGTAGGAGTGTACGCAACAAATGCATCATC
Source organism: Rhipicephalus annulatus (assembly GCA_013436015.1). Lineage (NCBI taxonomy): Eukaryota > Metazoa > Arthropoda > Arachnida > Ixodida > Ixodidae > Rhipicephalus > Rhipicephalus annulatus. Next base: position 180,040 of record WOVY01009949.1, read on the forward strand.
ATCGTCATCAGCCTGACTAAGCCCTCTGCAGGGCCTTCCCCATGTATCTCCGATTAAACCGGTCCTGTACTTCCTGCGTCCACGTTGTCTGCACAAAGTTCATAATTCGACCTGCCTCCTGGCGCTCTTGACTTCTACTGGAATCGGTTGCGTAACCAGCGGTTATGTGAATATAATAATAATAATAATAATAATAATAATAATAATAATAATAATAATAATAATAATAATAATAATAATAATAATAATAATAATAATTGGGGTTTAACGTCCCAAAATCACGATATGATTATGATAGACACTGTAGTGGGAGGGCTCCGGGAATTATGACTTGAGGTCCTTTAACGGACACCTAAATCTAAGCATACGGGCATCAAATATTTTCGCCCCCATCGAAAATGCAGCCGCCCCATCCAGGATTCGATCCCGCGACCTTCGGGCCAGCAGTCGAGAGCCATGCATAACCGTGGCGGGGCCAACCGGCGGTTATCTTGCGTTCTCACTAAATACTCATTTCTTCTTTATTTCAACTAAAAAAAATAGGGCACCCTAAAGCTTCGCCTTTAGGAGTTGAACATGATAGCAATATCCTGTTCTTAGTGCGTACTTCAAACACTTAGGGCATGAAACCTTCAGGAAATTGGTGTGCACCCTCTGCGTGGCCTTAAGGAAATAGTCGCAGTAGCGTGTGTGCCTTTTGTAGTAGGTGACCGGCTTTAAACAACGAAGCCATTATGATAATCACATTTTCTGGCGCCCGCTGGCAATGGGCGCTTGTACCACGCATTATTACTGGAATATTTCATTTTGCATTGGTGAATAATGTATACAGCACACGTTTGTTTTAAAGCGTGAAAGCTACTTTCGCTGAATTTCCAAGCAGAGGAAGTTGTTTTCACTGTATTCACAAGCCGATGCATTTTCTGCACTTGATATGTATGTAAGCCTTTGAATGCTTGTGCAGTAGCTGTGCGATTGTTGTCGCTTAGTGATTGAATCCCTACACGCCAAAGCAACTGTTACTATTCGAGTACGCATTATAATACGCAACATTAAAGGGGAAAAAACGAGACGCGTGGCCTTGTGATAGAACATCCGCTTGCCATGCAAACGGCACGGGTCCGATCCCCACTCGTACACAAACGACCTTGGTTTGGTCCCCACTCTGATCCACGATTTTTAGGGGCGAAGCTTCTTATAGCGGCACCCGTTCGTCCCCCGTAGTATGTAACAAGTATAACATTTTGACCTCCAAGGTGGGGCCGGTGAGAGACTTCTTCTGTGCGTTGTTTAACAATAAAAAATAGTGCTCAATGTACATGTCAATGACTGCTAATGAGAAATGAGAGACAGGAGCATTCGACTTTTAGTTAACGCGCACGCTGCGATCTACATTAGCAGCTCTTGGCATGTACATTGAGCACTATTTGACAAGAAAGGGTTGCTGCGTTATACTCGCTGGGTGTAACCTCCTTAGCTTTAGAAAGGTTTAGCGAGCGTTGAGCCGGAGTGCCATGAATACAATGAACTTGTATATACCATGAATGAACTCGAGGTGGTTAAAAATGGGAAGTAGATACGAAGCGCAAGCCGTAAGAAAGTAAAAGCCGAATTCTCCGCCTCTCATTTCCCATTAGCAGCCATTGGCATGTACATTGAGCACTATCTGACTGAAAAAGTTTGCTACGTCATACTCGCTGGGCGTAACCACCTTGGTTTTCAAAAGGTTTAGCGAGCGTTCGGCCGCAGTGCCATGAATACAGTGAACTAGTATATACCATGAACTCGAGGTGGTTAAAGGTGGGAAGTGGACCCGAAGCGCAAGCCGTAAGAAAGTGTGCGTGTGCCACCTCTCGTTTAGTCCTTGGAATGTCCGCTGGATGGCGGTGCTTCTATATGGGGAATATATGATGAAAAGATGCGAGATGGTGGTACTTGGAGTGTTGAATAGATGGACGAACGGACACATAGACAGATGCATGGATGGACGCATGAACGGACGCGGGGGCGGCTGCATGTACGAACGCAGGGACGGATACAGGGCCGGACGCACGAACAGACGCACGCACGGTCACACTGACGGACGCATGGACGGACGGAAGCAAGAACGAATGGACGGACGAATTCTTTGCCCCACCCTCCATCATTCACTCCGTGGATATGCTTCCATTTTTTATCATTTATTTTATTTGCATATTTTCGGTCGATGTCATGACCCTTTTATGTATATATATATATATATATATATATATATATATATATATATATGAAAACGCAATAAACAAAAAATTCCGCCATATCCACGAAGTGAATGATGATGAGTGGGCGAAGCTCCGGAGGTAAACCTGGTAAACCATGAATCCTCTGTACATTTTGCCCACTCGATTTTATTACATCGCTCCCCCTAGCGTACGTCGCCGCACTAAATCGAACGATTGCCTTCAACCAATGACACGCGCCATATGTGACATCATTCCTATTTTATAAGATCTCGCGTCTTTCATCAACTACAAGTACCGCTTTCTAGTTTATAACATCTTGCATCTTTTCATCATCAGCTACAAGTACCACCATCTAGTAAACACTACAAGAACTAAACTAGAGGTGGCCACATACAGGGGACGGTACCGCCATCTAGTGAACACTGCAAGAACTAAACTAGAGGTGGCTACATACAGGCTACAGGGGACGCACAGCCCACGCCCTAAGGAGCTTCGCCCCTAAAAAAGGGCGGAAAAACATTCCAGCGCGCGGAATCCGGGATCGAACGTGCGACCTCTGCGCCGTGATAGCGAGGCGTTTACCACTGAGGTACCCCGCAGCACATCTTTCACGGTTCAAACGGCAAGCTACTGATATCTACCACTTACCGCTGCTCACGCGTATCTCGGAGGGAATTGTGTTTGCAGCATTATCAGTAAGATGGCGCAAAGAGCGCGTGTCGCCACATCGCTCGGTGGCGCCCGCTCGAATCTCCTACGCATACTTCGCCCGGCGAGATAAGGGCTCTTGAGAGAGCGACGCTCCCTTACGCGCCCTTATTTCGCGGCGGCGAGGAAGGGAAGGTCGTACGCCTTGGCTGGCCTCAACGCTCCCTCACGTGCCCTTATCTCGCGGCGGCGAGGAGGGGAAGGTCGTACGCTTTGGCTGGCCTTGGGCTTTACCTGGAACGATTCTGGGAGGACTGGATGTCCTGCTCTCGTCTGGGGACCCGGCCATGCAGCTTGCTGATGTGACTAGGGCAGCCGATGACTTCGCGGTGAGAGGCATGGCCGTGTAGGCGTGGTGCGGGACCGTGCGGTGGTCCAGAGACTATGGAGGGTCCAAACACACTTGCTCTAATAAAGTTTTTCTGTTTGTCTGTCTGTACGTGAGGAACGCGGATCATGTTTCAATGTGCTTTATATTCTGAGCGTGATCTTTTAATTCGTTGCTATCGCGTTCATTGCTTCGCCTTTCCGGCAAATCTAGCTGTGACTTTTACCCCCGTATTCACAAACGCTCCTCGACTCGACTTTCACCCTTCACTTGACAGAGTTGAGCACTGCGCCACCGCTCGGCTGAAAATGACACTGCGCTACTCAAAAATCGCAGCAGATTATCGGTGGTATGCAGTGGCTTGCTGTGCTTAGAGAGGGCGCTCCCATCGGCTTTCTTAAGCGAAGGCGAAGCGTTGAGTGAAGGGAGATTGTAGAATACGGGGGTTAAAGACGATAGTCCTTCTTGGGGACCTTCGACGGAAAAATTTTGGTCTGTCTGTCTGTCTGTCTGTCTGTCTGTCTGTCTGTCTGTCTGTCTGTACATTTGTCTGTTTGTCTGTCTGTCTGTCTGTACATTTGTCTGTTTGTCCGCGCTCAACGATACCTCAAACGGCTCTAAATGGCAAACCCTATCCACAGTGCCCACCAATAATGCTCAAACTTTCGCGTTCATAATTGTGCGATTGTCAATTAAAAAGCAAATATTGCGCATATCTGAGGCGCTATAACAACACGTCTATGTTTTGTATGAATGCCTTTATACTAGATGAGGCACACACAAGTAACTCTAAGGACTGTAGCGTTTATCGCACTGCGCTGACAGTGTAACGCGATGCTCAAAAAAGGTAATTGTTTTCGACGCTTTGCTACGACGACATGGTGGTGGCACCTACCCGTCGCTTCGCGTTGTAAACCTTATCACCTTTGAGGCTGGCGCGCATCCTTCTGCGGGCGCGCACACCTTCGTTTTCGAAGATAACAGCCAGATGGCACTCGTGTCTAACGTGCCTCAATGCGCTCGTTTGCCTCCGTTACACGCTCGAGGCACTCTAACGCAGCGCCTCGAGAATACCATTCACAGATTTTCTTGCGCAGAACGTCAAATAAACGTCTTGTTCACCCTCTCCAGACGCAAGATTATCGTCTTTCGACGACATTTGCAGTGTAGCATGCAGATTCGGGCCATTTTTTTTTCTTCTGGCATCTTAAGGTAACTCCTATAACTTTTATTGCCGTGACTCGCTGCGTTGGCCCTAGTTTAAGTTGAACCAAGCCTCTGTGAAGGCCTTCAGGTGTCTGGCCCTTATGTAAATCGCGGTGAAACGCAGCTTTTATATGCCTGCTCCTGCAGTGATACTGGTAAACTACGATTCATATTCTGCGAAGGCCTGCCAAATGTGCTCCGCCCCGCCCTTATTCTTCCAATTACTTCATACTCAAGACTCATAGTTTGGGTATGCATACACTTCCTGCCCTATAAGTAGATGTGTTCATTTCCCACTTCCAGACCTCGATACCTATCACAAAGTGTGGTCCTTTTGTGTGAAACATGAACATTAGTTTACTATGGGCTCAACCGCATGCACGTGTTTTTCGAGCAATAGCGACGAATGGCAGCGACAAACTTGCTCCGTCGCGCCATGCCGTCGTGACGGTTGTAACCACGTGTCGGCGACAAAGTATCATAGTTGCAAGATTTAACTATCGGGTGCATGCCCATAAATTGTGAAATGAAGTTTAAAAGCATGTCGATGACAACATGCCAAATTTATTAGTCTTGTGGGGCATAAAGAAGCCATAAAGATCACAGCATCTCTACTGAGTGAATGATGATGAGTGGGGTTAAGCGTGCGTCAGTCCGTCCGTGCTTTCGTCCGTTTGTTCGTTCTTGCTTCCATCCGTGCGTCTGTCTGTCTGTCTGTCTGTCTGTCTGTCTGTCCGTCCGTCCGTCCGTCCGTCCGTCTAGTGAACACTCCAAGTACCGCCATCTCGCATCTTTTCATTATATATTCATCAAATACAAGTACCGTCATCCGGCGGACATTCCAAGGACTAAAAGAGAAGTGGCTACCTACTACTACTACTACTATACTACTACTACTACTACTAGTAGTAGTAGTAGTACTAGCGCTACTACTACTAGTACTAGTGCTACATACATCGGGGATGCACGACCCATGGCTTAAGGACCTACGCCCCTAAAAAAGTTTCACGGCCTTCTTTTTTTGCAATCCTTGGTCATAGCGTACGCTTCTGTGCACCCTCGACAGGGTGCACATAAGCGTACGCTACGACGGCTACGACGCACCTCGCATGACGATTTCACAATGCATCAAGCTAGCATAAATTGTCTTCCGATGGAGGCGGAAATGTTGTAGGCCCGTGTGCTCAGATTTGGGTGTACGTTAAAGAACCCCAGGTAGTCGAAATTCCCCGGAGCCCTCCACTACGGCGTCTCTCATAATCATATGGTGGTTTTGGGACGTTAAACTCCACATATCAATCAAAGCATAAATTGTCACAAGCCATCATCGAAACGTCAAAACGAACCACGCATAACAAGATTTACGACAAAATATACAGTCGCTGTCTCACTCTCCGCGTGAGGTGCGAATGTAAAGAAGGTGGTCGATTCCTCGCATTCCTTCAAGTACGCGCGGATAACAAGCACCGAGAGTCACGGCCGCTGGATGAAAGGGCGCACGGGCGCGCTTTCATCCAGCCGCCGTGAGAGAGCAAACTGCAACCGAAGTGCGGATCAGGGTTGCAGCCATCTCGCCGGAAATCTCTGCACTGGCTTCTGGGTGGCAAGCGATTTTTCTAGTTTTCCAGAAACGCGTGACACGACTGGTGACGGAAACAAAGTGGCCTCCGCGACAGCAAATCCTGTCGCTCGTCGCTGCCGCTTGTCGCTGAAAGATCTCGTGCATGCGGCTGGGCCTTAATGTAATGTCCGAACTAAATCGGCAATGCATATAGGGCTGGTAAAGGTACGACACATGTGTAGATCTGTTCAATGAATTGTTATCAGCACTTGTTTGCCTTTCGAGCGAAAGTGAGGAGTTAGTTTTTTGATGTGAAGCATTTTCGAGGTTATAGGTAAATTTCTACATGTAGCGCGCGTCTGTCGGCGACGAAGAAATACGGCTAATGATAGCGATACTGATTAAAGCTGTCCTCTTGTTTTACTTTCACCAACTACTGCAGCGCTTTTGAAGCGCGGCGAGAACGTCCAACGGCGAAGGATATGCGTTGTCTCTGATGCTATGCTTGCTCTTTTTCGATACTTTTTTCTTACAAGAAAAAAAAAAGTAAGCAAGCAACCAAGCCCCACTACGTCAGGTATCAAGCTCGTCCGCGTTCGCCTATTATTTCTTCCCGAGATCGCTGCATGTCGGATCTTAATTGGAGCCCGGGGACTGATTGATCTTTAATCATACGTGAATAGTCTCTCTCTCTCCCCTGCAACCACTCTCGCAATGTATATTTTCTGAGTACCTACGTTCCGCTTCGGAGTTTCCTTTAATTAGGCAGCCAATATCCGAGTCGCGCCGGATGCCTAGGGCTAATTTGACTGACTGCAAAACGAAGCTTTAATTCCTTTATCTCTATAGCCTCGCGACAGGCCATGTGCCTAATCGCTATTGCTTTCGGTACTCTTTTCGCCCACGTTTGTGTGGCAGTTTGAAAGGGCGTGGGTGGAGAGTACAACGCTCGTGCATATACGAGGAATCGGGACTACTTCAACGAAACGATGACCCTGTTCTGCCTGCATCTTACGGGTTATTGGTCCTGTCACGTGCGTAGGCAGCACGAGTGGAACTTCAGCCTGAAGCGAGCTCGGCTTTCTTTTTCCTTCCAATGCATACGAGGCTTTTTCGAGAGAAAAAAAAGTAAAGACGGGCCGAGAATTGTCCTGGTGATTATTCGAGGCCATCAAGGAATCTTATCACGAAGCAGTATAGGCGGCCGGAGTCGTGGGAGAAGTGGGTGCGTGTTGTCGCGGTAGATTAGAAAGGCAATTTGTAACATGTTGAAAATACTGAACAGACAGGACATAAATTGCGTTGGCGGCTGCACGAAGTGATTTGTCATGCAAAAGCGAAACAACGAAAAGCAGTCGTGGGACAATACGTGAAGAAGAACGACCACAAAAAGGACGTTCTCGTAAAAACCGCCACTATCGCTAACAGACTACTACTTTTACTATTAATAATGATCATAACAGTGGGTGATAGCTGCATTAGTTTTGACTAAAAAATCAACACTTGGGGCAAAGGCAGGGACGTTAACTGAAAAAAAAGTCACGCGCAGAATGGCAAGCGTTTGTGTGCTTGCGTGCATGTATGCGTGTGTGTAACAAAGCATAAATATAAGTATGCACTTAGCGGTTGAAGGTCGCACTGGGGGCCGGATTTCGCTATCGCGTTCAACTCTTAAAGGCGACGCTAAAGGGTCCCCCAATTTTTTTAACTGGGTGACATTTACCCAAATAGTTACGAATCTCTTCTTAAAACTACCCGGTTCTTGGACTACCCCAGCGTGTATGTGTGCCACAGTCCAATGCTTTACTCTACTCCAGTCCGTGTTTGCATGGCATAGCTTCTATTATGATAAATCCTTACAAAGTAGCAACACATTTTAAGTTTTAATGGGTACTTCATTCTAGAGCACTGCACGGGCCCGGGCCGGCCCACGGGTGAGGCCGGGCCGGGTAAGACATTGTTGGATCGGGCTCTGGCAGGCAGGCAAAGAACTTTATTTCGGAATATTTCACATCCCGCAAATTTTTGCTGTTGATATAGTACTGTATCAGGAAGCGCGCCTTCCTACACTACTTTGTCGATTCCACATATTAACATTAAAAGCATTTTTGAAATTTTATGGCTTACCACCAAGAAGATCTTTATATGCCTTTATCTCTGACCCAAACACTTTTTTTCTTGTTGATTGGCCACGGTTTTATACACCCCTGATAACGTTTTTTTAGGAAACTAGAAAGCATATATGTTGAAATCAGAAATTAATTGAAGCTAATGGCTTGAATTGTTGTATTAAAATATAATAAGAAGAAATTTATCTCCCGAAAGCTAAGTTCCAGTTTATCAGATATTTCAAAAACAGATTATTTGATTATTTGGTAAGTGCAGAAACAAATAACATAATAGCCACAGATGCTTCTCTGAACAATGAAAAAGCAGGCATGGGAATTGTATCTGATTTGCTTGACTGGTCCTTCTCAAAGAGGCTGCCTGATTGGAACGCGATAGCGTTTAAGAGCTCGTGTTGCAGAAATTCCGCCATTGCCGTCGGCCCTGTTGGTTGTGAGTGAAACATTGTCTGTGAGCAAAAAAAAAAAAAAAAAACTCGTTACAGAGATTGCCACGGGAGGCCACTACTTGTCCACGCGTGCGCGCGTGATGATACTGACAAAGCCGCGCATTCGAAGAAAAAAGAAGAAAAAAGTGCTCAAGGTCACGAGGCGCGGGTGATGTAGTTTTTTTTGCCCCTGCCACCCCTCCCTGCTTAGCTTCCAGCGTTTTCGTCGGGACGAGAGTAGAGAGAATGCAATTGCAGCATGCGACACACCTCTGTAACTTCACTCGTACTGTACGGATTCTTAAAATGTTGGTGGCGTTGAATTCGTGAGTTAACAAGCTCTTCTAGTGATTTCATTCTATGGTTACTTCAAAGAGTGTATTAGGGTTCCTTTAACGCATTTTGTTCGACAGGTGTCACGACAAAAATGAGCCCATTCGGCGATTTGTAGGCGCATTTGGGAGGCCTCAAGCTACGCTGAAAAAGGCCGGGATAGTGCAGCCATCGCCGCTAAAAAGACAGAGAAACTTTCAAACAGCTCTAAAAACGGACAACTATGTCCATCTAGCAGAAAACTTATCATGCCTTTTCAGAGGCCCTGATCAAGGAAACAGCAAACGCTCGATAATGTGCTGCCATCTGTGAGGCATTGTCAGACTCATTTTGGCCTCCGAGATAGCAAGCGCGTGGCGTGTATCTTGGAGGCCATGCGACTCTTGCTTTAGTATAAAAACCTGTATGAGCCATTCGCGAGAGCGCGCTGGTACAATGTACTGTGTGCGTGTGTGTGAGTGCGTGCGTGCGTGCGTGTGCATGTAACAAAACATATCAATAAGTATGCACTTAGCGGTTGAAGGGCGAACTAGGGGCCGGATTTCTCTATCGTGCCCAACTCTTAAAGGCGAAGCTTAAGAGTCCCCAAATTTTTACTGCAGTTTTTGAAACTGAGCTCATGGCGGGTATATTGGCACTTCGAAAAGCTTTGTCAAAGTAAAACAGCGCATCATAATGACAGATCCCTTTCAGTGTGCGCAGCTCTTACAGCTTCTAAAAACACTTGAACTCGAGGGACATTCCGAGCATGAGTACCGCCGCAGTTGAAACACCTAAAGTTACTGTGGGTCCCAGGTCACTGCGGATTCGGATTGAATGAGCTGACCGATTCTATAGCATGCACGAGCAACGCTTGATACCTCAATAATATCCATACTTCCAGAAGTAGAATAGATAACTGCGATCAGATATATAAAGTCAGCAATTCGCACAGATATGTCAGAAAATATAACTACATACACATAATATTACTGCCTGCCAGTGGTGTCTGTGTCTACTCTTGCGAGTCGGTCTCCTTCTCGTAACAATGTGACCACCTCAAGTCCCCATGGCGACCTCATAGGAGTCTGTTCAGAAAGCTCGAAGTTTTGGTTACTAGATTTCGATGCCATGTCCTCCTTCTAAATCTATCTACACAGAGCTGGTCAGGTGGTGTCACCCCTCTGTGCATTCTGTGAAGAAATAGAATGTGTTGAACATTAGTTTTTATAACGTCACCGATACTCTTTAATTTGAAAAAAAAAATCCTAGTTATTTCATTTTTTGGAAATTGATATTAGGTTGACGGTAAAAACTGTGCTAAGCTTTGGTGCCTCTGTTTTGGTACATTGCTTCAGGGACGTAATCGATTAGGTTTGCAATTTTTGACGCAACCAAACGTATCTCACTGTAAAGCTCTACTCTAGTAAATACTCTTCTTTAACCGTATTGATACGTGTTTTAACACATTGTGAATAGTTGGGTGAAGAAAATGCCGCTGTCTGATCTTCTCAAAATCTCAAAATTTCACTTTCGTATTTCTCTCTCTCTCTCTAACATTTCTTACATTATTTGTATCTTAATTAACTCATTAACATTGTTGTAGTGCTTATAGAAATAAAAAATACGCTACGCTTTCTAGGCAAGTGCACCATAGTGGGTATGAACCATTTATTAAAAGAATCAAATCTGTTCTCAAACTGCTCGCGACGCTCGTGTTATCTTCGCTTCGTCTACGATCGGAAGCCAGCTGCTAGAACCAGCGCTCCAGGAAGCTGACCTAGTTCGTCGGAACCCGTTCACATTCAGGTCATCTCAACCATTGTTGTTCCCAAGCGCAAGAGGGGGACGAAACAGAAGCCGAAGCACTCATTTGGCTTTGAATTGACCAGCAGAGGGCCAGACAACAAGCCTTCCAACATGGAAACTGACCTGCTAGAGCTTCTTGTTCATTTCCGGATGCAACAGGAATGTCACCACGGTAAGCGACAATCTACCGAGGTTCGGAACGCAAGTCAAGGACTTGATTCCAAGTGTCACTCAAAAGATAAGAACACCACAACTTCGCGGACGATGTCAAGCAGCAAGTGCAAGCGACTGGGTGCAGGTAAATCCAATATCAGCTCGTCGAAGTCAACCGAAGGAGAAGATGAGTTCAAAGCCGACGAAGTCTTCGATCACGAGACTCGAAAGCCGAAGCTCACCAAGCAAGGTGCGGTAGACATCATTACACAGCTACGAGATTTTTTGCGGGAGAGTGATCCCTCTGAAGAGCATGACCTGCGGAAAGCCCTTAGTATTTCCCAACCTCAGATGATTGTTGACATGAATCGCACGATCACAGTGTTTTTGGACCGCTCCCAACTATTTCAAGTCATCTATGAATATTTGAATAAACGAAAGTAATGTACAACAACCTCTTAAGAGAGCATCACTTCGATCTATGTAATAGTGCATGTCAAGTTGTAAAAGAGTATGTCTACTTAGGTCAGGTAATAACCGTAGAGCCGAACCACGAGATCGAAGTAACTAGAAGAATGAGAATGGGGTGGAGCACATTTGGCAAGCACTCTCAAATCATGACAGGTAGATTGCCACTATCCCTCAAGAGGAAGGTATATAACAGCTGCATCTTGCCGGTACTTAGCTATAGAGCAAAAACCTGGAGACTTACAAAGAGGGTTCAGCTTAAATTGATGACGCAGCGAGCAATGGAAAGAAAAATGGTAGTTGTAACCTTGAGAGACAAGAAGAGAGCAGAGTGTATTAGGGAACAAACGGGGGTTAAGGATATCATAGTTGAAATCAAGAAGAGGAAATGGACATGGACCGGGCATGTAGTGCGTAGACAGGATAATCGCTGGTCATTAAGGGTAACTGACTAAATTCCCAGTGAAGGCAAGCGGATTTGGGGGAGACAGAAGGTTAGGTGGGCAGATGAGATTGAGAAAATTGCAGGTATAAATTGGCCGCTGCAAGCACAGGACCGAGTTCACTGGCGGAACATGGGAGAGGCCTTTGTCCTGCAGTGGACGTAGTCAGGCTGATGATGATGATGATGATGATGATGAATATTTGTGCACGTTCGTGTACTACAACTGCTGCGATGATGAAGACGACCGTCTGGCTGAAACTTTTACCGAGTTCCTTAATTACGGCATCCTTCAGGACGCGATAGCTGGCGATGGCGTGTGTCAAGGAAAAAGTGTACTTTTATCGGACAACAGTGTCTGCGTGTCAGCCAGAGGTGGTGGAGACAATGAACCGGCTACGTGCAGAACATAGATTGCCTCAAGCAAGATTCCATTGCTGCGCCTGCACCATTTCCGTGCGCTGCAGGTCATGCAGCAAACATGCGATGGCAATGTGCAGACACAAAGATTCCAGCCTGCTCGGATCACCGAGTTGATATCCGGTCTGCAGAAGTGCGATGTAAAAATTACGCAGCTCAAGCACAGGCCCAATGCCATTCCAGAAAGTCAAGCCCATAAACCACAGCAGATTTACGATAAGATCTGCACGGGCGAACGAACCTCACCGCCACCAGACCTAGTGCCACCACGGACCACCGCAAAAGTTAATAATGTGGGCACATCTAAAAAGGATTGAAAAAGCCGAAGCACGCATGAACCAGGAGCAGAGGCAAGTTCGCGAGAGCAAAAACCACGGCCATTTTCCAATCCGGCCATCACCACCACATAAGCCTAAAGCCGAGCAGAAGCCACACGTGCTTCCAGTTCGCCAAACGCCATCGTTATATTCCTGTTACGTAGCAAATCACCACCACGTCATCGCCAAATACTTGAGAAGAAACATGGCTTTCCTAATGGTCCGAAGCCTTGGCCAAGGCTCACACCACGTCGGAGACATCCTCCACCTCCACCCAAGACTGAGAAGAATCGTGCCCGACCAACTCAAGCAACTCCGTAGCCAGTCTACCCGTGGCGTCGATCAACACGACCCAAGGCTGAAGACCATGTTCAATTCCCATTGGTCAAAACGCTCTGCTAAATCCCCAACCACGTCAACGGTCACCGCCAGAGTCTCGACAAAGAACACAGAAAAGATTTTGGGCGTTTTCTATTATACCAAGGCCGCAGCCAGCGCCTTCGCGGCTTCGAAGGCTACCACCGATTCCTCTTATGGCCGGAGAGAAGCCATGGGGACCGCCCATTACGTCAACAACCCAGCCATTGTCTTCTTGCCATCAGGAATTGCCCGCATCTCGACGCAAGGCAGAAAAAAAAATGGCCCTGTATCTGCATGCAATCTGCAAATGTCGAAAGGCGATAGTCTTGCGTGTGGAGAGAGTGAATAAAACATTTATTAAAAACGATAGTCTTGCGTGTGGAGAGTGTGAATAAAACATTTATTTGATGTTCTGCACAAGAAAATTGGTGAATGGTATTCCGGAGGCGCTGCGTTAGGAGTGCCTCGAGTGTGCAGCGGAGGTGAACGAGCGCATCGAGTCACGTCACACGTGAGACATGAGCGCCATCTGGCAGTTTTTTTTAGGGGCGAAGCTCCTTATGGCGTGGCTTGGGCGTCCCTCGTATGTAACCACCAGTGGCACATACCCGAAATAGGTATAACACTTGACCTCCAAGGTGATGCCAGCGAGAGATTTCTTCTGTGCGTTGTTTAACAATAAAAAATAGTGCTCAATGTACATGCCAATGGCTGCTAATGGGGAATGAGAGACATGGGCATTTGGCTTTTAGTCAACGCGCACGCTGCGATCCCCATTAGCAGCCATTGGCATGTACATTGAGCACTATCGGACAAGAAAGGGATGCTACATTATACTCGCTGGGTGTTACCTCCTTAGCTTTAGAAAGGTTTAGCGAGCGTTGAGCCGCAGCGCCATGAATGCAATGAACTTGTATATACCATGAATGAACTCAAGGTGGTTAAAAATGAGAAGTAGATACCAAGCGCAAGCCGTAAGAAAGTAAAAGCCGAATTCTCCTGTCTCTCATTTCTCATTAGCAGCCATTGGCATGTACATTGAGCACTATCGGACAAGAAAGGGATGCTACATTATACTCGCTGGGTGTTACCTCCTTAGCTTTAGAAAGGTTTAGCGAGCGTTGAGCCGCAGCGCCATGAATACAATGAACTTGTATATACCATGAATGAACTCAAGGTGGTTAAAAATGAGAAGTAGATACCAAGCGCAAGCCGTAAGAAAGTAAAAGCCGAATTCTCCTGTCTCTCATTTCTCATTAGCAGCCATTGGCATGTAAATTGAGCCCTATCTGACAGGGAAAGGTTGCTACGTTATACTCGCTGGGCGTAACCTTCTTGGTTTTCGAAAGGTTTAGCGAGCGTTTGGTCGCAGTGCCATGAATACAGTGAACTAGAATATACCATGAACTCGAGGTGGTTAAAGGTGGGAAGTGGACCCAAAGCGCAGGCCGTAAGAAAGTGTGCGTGTGCCACCTCTCGTTTAGTCCTTGGAATGTCCGCTGGATGGCGGTGCTTCTATATGGGGAATATATGATAAAAAGATGCGAGATGGTGGGACTTGGAGTGTTGAATAGATGAACGAACGGGCACACAAACAGATGCATGGATGGACGCATGAACGGACGCAGGGGCGGATGCATGAAAGAACGCAGGGACGGGCGCACGAACAGACGCACGCACGGATGGGCGGATGGACGTATGGACGGTCACTCAGACGGACGCATGGACGGACGGAAGCAACAACGAATGGGCGGACGAATGCTTCGCCCCACTCTCCATCATTCACTCCGTGGATATGCTGCCATTTTTGGAAAATAAAGCGCGTGGCCCTGAGACAGGCGTGCGCGCCCATCTATGAGGTGATAAGGTGTAGAACGCAAGGTGACAGGTAGGTGCCACCTCCATGTCGTCTTAGCAAAGTGTTGGAAACACTCGCTTCTTCGTGCAAGCGTTGCATGGTCAGCGCAGCGTGATAAACGCTACGGTCCTTAGAATTACTTATGTATGCCTTTTCTAGTAAAAGGCACACATGCAGAATATACACTTGTTGTTATGGTGCCTCAGATATGCGCAATAATTGCTTTTTAATTGACAATCGCACAAGTATGAACGCTGAAGCTTGAGCAATATTTGAGAGATTTGTCCAGCTGTAGAAAGACTAGCCAACAAGAAAAGAAATGGAGAATCGAACAGATGTAGCATTAATCGCGGCAGAAGGTACGTTGAGTACAAAAAAAAAAAAGATGATGTCGTATACGGAACTCCTTTCACATGTGGAAAGGAATACGTTGGTCAGACGGGTCGGTGCATAAATGTGCGCCTTCGTGAACACGAGAGTCCACTAATGGGGGCCCCTTACTCACTCTTAGCGATGCACTGCAAGGAGTGCACCTGCCAACCGAAATTTCCAGACACTCGAATAATTGACAGGCACAACAAGCGTACGACGAGGGAAATATAATGGAAGCGTATAAAATAAGGAAAGGAGGGGACAGTTGCGTCAGTCAAGCGTCAGTTCTACTAACAGATGCGGAATCAGTTTTTTTTTTGGACGTCACATAACCCAGTGCTTTTTTCTGTTTACGTTTTTTTCTGTTTTTTCTGTTTTTTTTGTTTTTTCTGTTATACGTTTTCTTTTCTTAGTTCTTGACACGTGTTTGTGTCCGGTTAGTGCCAACGATTATGGGAGTGCATATTTTGTTATATCAAGTTGTTGATGATGACAGGGGAAGTTGGGAATGACGTATATGTGTGTGATGTACTTATTAGAGTTCGCTTCGAAATAAAATTTCCAGTTGCTAGTAAGCGCTTGTCTGTGTCCTCTCTGAGTTTGTGTATTTTTAGCGCTTGTTTCATCATGAACTCTTGTTACAAAGAATCGAGGAAGAAAACGAGAGTTAAAACATTCACTGGCTGCAAAGCCCGACGGGTGGTTCATCACCCTTTTAATAAAAGCCGGTGTCTGTGCAGAATAACTATTTAAGTCATCGGGAAGTAGTCTAACGCGTACGTCCATAATCTTGAAGTCGAAGGGAAACAACGACGAAAAGAAGTGATGAGAAAGATTACACGTGACCCATCAAGACACTATTTAAGGCTTCTATTGCATGGTCATTTCTCGCATGTCCGCGAAGGAAGGTATACAAAGAAGCTAACGCAGTAAAAACTCGATTTTTATTTTTCTAAAGCCCTTCTTCATGAATTTGTTTATCTAATTCAGAAATTTTCATTCCCCGACAGGTACCCAAAGGCTTCGATGTTGTCATTACCTGTCATTGATTGACGAAGGTGTCGTGGCACTTTACTCGTATTGACGAAGTTTTCCCGCAAATAAATTAGCTAAGGTAATCTGATTTCTTTCAAATTTCCCTACAGATGGCTTTCCTTCGGACGTGCATTGCAACACTATCACTTTATAACATCCATCCGCTTTATCACGACCCTAACTTTACACTGACGACCCTGCACGCAACAGTCGGTAGCGCTTTTACGTGCCAAATGGTGCTGGGCAATTTCCACACTCATTTACGAAGTTTTTGTTATCGCTCCATTACACGTTAGAGTACTGCCTTGCGCAAACCGCGCCAATGAACTAAGAACCACCAAGATAATATTAGAACCTTCCGATGCAATTACGTGTACAATGTGAATATTACATATTGTTTTGGAACACACGTGGCTGCTAGCGATAACGCTTGAATATTCGACGGCAGATGTGTAAATGCCGACGCACATGACTGCTTGTCAGTTGATCGACGGCCGACGATCTGTTCGACCCTCTCAGTGCAAATGGTGCCAGTGTATATCGCTGTATACAATCTGACTTTCCGATTACCGGCCACAAGTTCGGCCAAAGAAGCAGTTTCATTTTGGAGAAGTCATCTCAGCCTTCGTCAGCGTCACTCCGTGACACATTGTTCGTTTGTTGTCCTTGCAAATTCTCCCACAAAAACACGGGGGTTGCTTTCGTCATTTAATGGTTGATGCGTCTGATGTAACTGATTCTCTCTTTGGAACATTCTTGCTCTGCCTACTCTCACACTAGCGGCGTCCGTTAACCCTGCTCGTGAATGTCAGCGGCTGGTGATTGCTTCACCTGACCATCTACCTACCTCGCCTGTATCACCCGTACATTAGAGGAATTCATGCTTGAGCTGCCCCAGCGGACCTTTCACGCACGCAGGCGTTTATTAGAGGCAAACAAAACGCCGCGAAAAACTTTCAAATGACGCTACGTTACAATTTGAGACTTTGAAGGACCAGGATAATCTCGTTCTCGTTTTTATAAAACTCACCGATTTAACAAAATAATGCGAGCATCCTCATCCCTTCGCTAAGTCGAGTTTTAACTCTTAAAACATTCAGTACTTTTGTCGACGCTGGTAAGCGTGCAAGAACCACAATCTAAGAAAAACAAAAAAAGTACATTCCCTCATCTCCAAATCAGTAAAATTAGTTTTTTAGCCATTTTTAAAGCATTAGGTATACAATTATTATGTCATTCCTTCTATTTAACTATTCCTTTTTTTTGGCCAATCCGCCGGAGTAGATGTGAGCCATACATGTAGGCCATCATTCTGGATACGCCGGAGACGACGTTCACTACCCATTATGGGGCGACATCGGCGGGCCGCGTCCACGACAGGACGGGGAGATGCATCTCCTCGGCCATGTCACGGGCTCTGCAACGAGAATGAAGGCCGGCTACGGGCTCTGGCTCATGAGCTTCGTTCTCGGGTCGGGCCGGGCCTGACTCAGGCCCGTATTAGGCCCGGGATTCACACATATTGGTGTCATGGCGTGTGTAGACTGTTTAGCTTTGTTGTTTGAACTCATCATTAAACTCACTTTGTCGACTGAAATGATGTGATCTTCCGCACGGGCATTATACTAGCAGACAACTTTTTCTTGACAATAAAGGAGAAGCTGCGGGGGAGGAGCTACTGCAGATGTACCCCTCCGCGAAGTAGTCCAGTCAGGCTAGTGTTTCGAATGACGGCTGCGTCCGAATAATAACACCGCATACAATCTGCTACGTCTGCGTAGACAGCCATTTTTTGAGTGAAATTCGTTACAAGACTCTTCGGTGATCTATCGGAATAGCGGGGGAAGGTTAGGGGGGGACAAGCACACACGTGAAGACGAAGACGCCATTTTGACTGGTGAGGTGCACGTACAACGTGCGACGTTTTCACGCCTAACGCGAAATGACACTGCAAAATGTAAAACGAATATGAATATGTTCTTGGTGCGTGCAGTGACTCTTTATCAACAGCATTCCGTATAAAATAAAATTATGTTGTTTTGTTTTTTGTTTTTCGCGCGGGAACGGACGCAATAGTAGAACTGTATTCCGCAACGGTGGCACACCCAAACTTGGGGCACCGGATAGCCTTCCATTCATTGCCAAGAAAGGTTGTCCGCGAGTATATCCCTGTTGAAACTTGACTTCTTTGCATTCCACCTTTCCTTCCCCACCATAGACGCCGCTTTTTTTCTTTCTGCAACACATGTCATTCTCCTGCATTGTCGCTGTCGCTAGCTGTAAGCCTGCAACCACAGGTGCGAACCACAGACAGCCAGACTTTGCTCCCGTGTGGACACCAAGGCCTTCGGGCACTGGTCACTAAGGACACCCGCGCTTTCTCTTTTGTTCCCTGCGGGTGATCGCGCTATCATGTGTGCTCTGTCCTGCGCGTCGTACTCAACTTCGTCGAGGTTGCGCAACTGGCTGATCGTCTTTAGGCCACGCCGACTCAACCTGATGGCGAGAAACTTCAATATCTGTGTCTGTTTGTGTTAAGCTGCCAGTCCTCTGTTATACTACCCCCTCCCCCCCCCCGCTGTGTCTGTTTGTGTTAAGCTGCCAGTCCTCTGTTATACTACCCCCTCCCCCCCCGCCCATCACCCATGCCTCTCAATCCCCTCTAATTCTTCCCCTACCCTTTCCCCCCTTCTCCATCAAGAGTCGTGGTTGTGGTGTCCTTGCCTGAGAGACAGTTACGGCGTCACTTAACCCCACCCTTCACCATTCTTAAATTCAAGAATCTCTTCTCCGGACACCCGACACGCCGCGTTCGACGGGAAGCGCTAAAGAAGCCACTGACTGCTTCACTACCCAATGTCACTAGTCACTACCGTTCTCTAATAGACTTGTTTTGGAAGCTCTTAGACCGGTCTCGCTTTAAGGCGTGATACTTTGGAAGAACGAAGGCTGTTAGACGAAGATGACGAGATGGGCATCTTCAGAGAACGGCGAAGATGGTAACTCGCTCGCTAACGGGTGTGACTCGCTTTGACAGATCCATGGCACTGTGGTGGCAACGACTCGGCGAACAAGAAGGTCAGAGAACCTTCTTGTTTTAGGCGTGAAAACGCAGTGTACGTTGGAGACAGTTGACTGCCGGGGAGTCGACACGATGGTTTTAATTTATGTAACGCTGCCCAGCCTGGTGTATTTGTTCCAGAAGCAGCTATATAGAGTGCGTTTGTTCTTATTTACATTGCGCAATAAATCAAGTTTGCAAGAGACATATTAGTTTTACTTAACCACCCCAATTCGTATGAAATTTATGTAAACACAAACCACAAATTTTCGCCATTTGTTTCCTTTATGTGGGAGTTGTATGCTTTGAAATGCAAAAATAAGACTGCTTGTTCATTAGTCCGTACGTGAGACAGCCAGCTATGACTACAGTTATAATTTATATTGCCCTGCAAGTATTTTGCAAAAGTGTCAGTGGACGTAAATAACTGAAGTTATACACAGTACCAGTAAAAATAGTGACACTGAAAGATGAGGATGATGATAAAAAACGTTCTTTTTATTCGCTAAAAGGTTTTACGGCAAGTGAGTGCGATCCTCAGCTCAGGGATCTACTGACCTTTGCGGCTCGCTGGGCTTGGTCGAGCAAAGCCAGATGGCTTTCCCCATCTTAACAAGCCAGGTCTCCCACCGCCTCGGTCGAGATGGTGTCCCCAAAAGGGGAGAGCTGACGTTTTGGGGCCGTGATTCGCATTTACATGTAATTTTGGCGAAAGTTGGCCCCTTCGCCACACCACTGACAGCTGCGCGCCTATAGATTCGTGGGACGTATATGGTGGTTTCTTTGTAAGTGAGAATACCTGTTGGTCTGTACTCGACGCTGGTCTTGCGACCGTTCTTTGGTGAGATCTGGATGGGAGTTACCATAAAACTACTCTAGAAAATATCTCGTTTGCGGCAAGTATCTTCGCACCAACCAAAGATCGGACAGTGCCTCGTTTAGGCTCAAGGCATAATTCGCTGAAATGGGCCGGGCAGGGCCGGGTCGGACCCAAACTTTTCGGGCCCAGTCCGGGTACAGGCCATATTTAAAAACACGGAGCCGGGCTCGGACAGGCCGAAGCACGGTGTCTTCGGGCCAGGCCGGGTTCGGGCAGGAAACATCGGCTTGTGCAGTGCTCTACACCATTCCTATCGCCTCTGACCAACTTTAAAAGAGCAGTGTATAAGCAAAGTCGGTGGATGAACTGAATACGTTGTTACTTTCACAACTGAACCTGATGACACAAATGTGGCCACGCTCGAAGTTGTCGCATGTGAAGCACTGTCGAAGGTACTGTAGTAAATGTGCAGGAGCAGTGAAGAAAGTAACGCAAGAGGAACAGCACGCACGTGTGAAGGCAGTTGGGCGTGGGGAGATGAAGACACAAAAAGTAGCATGCAGAAATGATTGAAAAAGGCATACCACCACCCACGTTTTCAATGAAAGTGGCATCAGCGTCGCAAAATCTTCTTACGAGTGTATTAAGCTACCGAAATAAAAAAAAAAGCCTCAGAAAATTGCATCTACGCGTCTTGCTTGAGCGCGGATAGGCAGCGAATAGTTGGAGCGATCTACTCAGGCTGAGGAAATATTTTCCACTTTTTACGAATCGTTTTCTCATTGTACCGTGTCACTTGCTTTGCTGCGATGAGGATGCGTCTGCGATTTTCTAAAAATATCTTCTTCATCTCAAAGTGAGGTAATATTTCCAATTTCAATATCGTAAGGTCTCTTCATTATCTCTTCATCTGGGTGCGCCCACACCGTTCGTCTCTGAAAAGATAAAAGAAGAACGGACTTTGCTCGAAATGATTTTCGGGTTGTGTTTTCAATACGTATCGATCTGAAAAAGTAAAGCGGTACCAAGTAAGAACGAAAAATATTGAAGGCTGATAAAAAAAAAAGCTGTAGACGAGATTGAAATGAGAAGGGAGATGTAAAGAGATTAAATAAGCGAGAAGAGGGAGGCCCTGCTGACAGCTGTGCTCCGGGAGTTGAATTCATTGTGCAGCAATGAAAAGACGGTATTTGATTTTGTTTCGACTTTTCTGGTCGAGTGATTCCATCGCTACGCGCTGGAAATGCCGGGACGATTGGCGCCTCCGGAGTTGGCGCCATATTTTTCTCTTCCTGAAACGACGTGGTGAGAAGTTGGAGCGAAAAATAAATAGTAAGAACCAGGGAGACAATATATACACTATAGCAAAAAAAAAAACGAGGATCTCACTATTTCAAAGGGATACGGAAGATGCTGAATGTTTCTGCTTCACATGATTTTCGTGGAAGCTCTATCGAAATGCACTTAAAAAACAAACTTTATTTTTTTGTCATTGTATACATTTTCGCACGCTGGTTTCGTAAACACAGAACGTTCGAGGTGAATAGATAGACCGTATGAAACAAAGCACAAGTAACTTCAGAAAATTCAGCGACTACAAGTGTGTTTGAACCCTTAGATACTCAAATAAGCAGTCGGCACGTTTTGCTGATGACGGGGGAATGTTCACATAGCTTCCCATTATCGTGGAGGCCGGGTAATTGATTTATTATGGTTGAATGCACTAATATTGAATGACAATCCACTGAGATGAACACTTTTGTCTTCCAGTCTTCTTAAGCGGATGCGGAATGAACTTAACGAGTTCTCACTTCTTTCCGCGCGCTCGCGAGGAGTTGGCTTCGCAAACGAGTCGCGCATGTTCAATAAGCTTCATGTGTACCAGGCATCGGTGCATGGATCGCCGCGGGCTTTTACAATAGCTATGTGACGAAGTTTCTAGGAATTACTGGATATATAAAATTCGGTTTCAATAAGAAGTATATCGAATGTGAAGTAGAGACGCAGAAAACACCTTCAGTCTGTTTCTGGAAGTATGATTGGATCAATAAAATAGTTAACAATCGTCTTCACCTTTGTTGTAACATTCGAGCAGTGGTGTAGGCAGAAGCTTTTTCGAGGGGAGGAGGATGGGCACACAGGCTTTGTGTGTCACTCCCTGACTACGCCAATGTCTTCGAGCCACTTGTTTCAGCAGCTGTAGAGTTTCTTACGGACTTTAGAGTAGGTTTTGGTGCCGTCATACTAGATTCTAACCCTGCTATTGTGCATTTAAAAAAAAAAACTAAACGACTGATTATTGCGGTAGACGAATGCATGGGAACAGTTAGACTTGTGCATCTTATGTTCCATGGCGTTAATAATTCAAGCCACGATAAGCAAAATTAAAAAGCACTCAATTAACACCTCAAGGTGACTGCGCCCATGTGCTTCATGTGAGCTAATCTTTAGGACGAGGAAAAAAAAAATCACAGCATATCCACGAAGTGCATGATGATGAGGGGGGCGAAGTGTTCGTGAGTCCGTCCGCGCTTCCGTCCGTCCGTTCGTTCTTGCTTCCGTGCGTCCGTTCATCCGTCCGTCCGTCCGTGCGTCCGTTCATCTAGTGAACACTCCAAGTACTGCCATCTCGCATATTTTCATCTTATATTCATCATATAGAGGTACCGCCATCCAGTGGACATTCCAAGGACTAAACGAGAGGTGGAATAGCCAGACTATAAGAGTGACTCGCTCGATCTCTCTTACGGCCTGCACTTCGTGTCTAGTTCCCTCCTTTCATCGCTGGCCCCGCCGCGGTGGTCTAGTGGCTAAGGCACTCGGCCGCTGACCCGCAGGTCGCGGGTTCGAATCCCGGCTGCGGCGGCTGCATTTCCGATGGAGGCGGAAATGTTGTAGGCCCGTGTGCTCAGATTTGGGTGCACGTTAAAGAACCCCAGGTGGTCGAAATTTCCGGAGCCCTCCACTACGGCGTCTCTCATAATCATATAGTGGTTTTGGGACGTTAAACCCCACATATCAATCAATCAATCCTTTCATCGCTGCTAGTTCATTGAACTGCGGCCCAATGCTAACAAAACCTGCGTGTTTAGAAAAAAAATGTTTTACGAAGTTGAGTACTCGGTACTCAACTATGGGAGAGCAGTAAGTCGTCCCTTGCTGTCAAACCTTGCTAAAACTAAGGAGGTAACGCCCAGCGAATTTAACGTGGCAACCTTTCTGGTCAGATAGTGCTTAAAGTGCGTTCATCTGTAACTACTTTTTTTAATAAGCATCAAACTTAAGGGAAATTTTATTGGAGATTAAGTCACCGATGCTCGTCTCTGTAGGTTATTTCATTAGAAACATATATCTTTTTATGTATGATTACGTGCGCGGGTTTCCCCATCAATTTAAAAGAGTGCGTGTTTTTCTAATCCGGCCGTGGTGGTGGCTACCTATTACAACAACGACGACGACAGCTACTACTTCTACTACTACATACATCGTGGACGCACGACCGATGGCTTAAGGAGCTTCGCCCCTAAAAAGAGTGCGCTTGTGGTGCGTGGCGCACGCCGTGGGTTGGGCTCGGCCTGACGCTGGCGAGGGTTCTTTGGCATCGCAGCCGCTCTTGTCCTGAAGTGATTGCTGATGATGAGGTTGGGGGTGATGGTGTTGGTAAACGTTTGTTAAAATTCCCTTTACAAACAGGTTGTTCGCGAAACCACCCCTTATTTTGGTCAGCTCCCTTACGATACCAGGTACTGCCGCTGTTCTGACACGGCGAACCAAGGCTTGGTGGGCTGGAAGGTCCTGGAAGCCGAGCAGGGCCACCTGCCAGTCCTCCCGCTTCGGGTTGGGGTTGGAGGGTAAAAAGGGACCAATCTGGCATGCCCTTACCATGTAGTTAGATGTCAGTCACATAGATTCACGTCCGAGAGCGAATGTTTCAGCTGCATCTTCCAGATGACCGAGGGCACGTCCAGGGCTGCTGGATGGCACCACGCACGGCGTTCACATACAGGGGCTGGCGTCACCACTAAATTCAACAGCGACAATGACAACGACCGGGAACAGCGGAGACAGCTGGTGGAGGATGGCAGGCGCGGCCAGAGGTAAACCGCGGTGGTCAGGCTGTTCGGCAAAGAAAAGAGAAGCCCTGCGATATACCCGCAATGCGAAGAAGCTGGCGAGACTGCCTTTTAGAGGAAGGATGTACAAAGGGGAAAAAAAATCAGCGACGATTATGATACTGCCCATAATGCGAACTCTGAGCACAGGTTCGGGTTGGGGCACGGATAACTGTACATAGAGTTTTGGCTTTCCACATGGTGTCGACTACGTCATAAACGACGATTTTTGTGAAACACGACAGCACCCACTACACCATTATTTGTATTTCTGCGTGTAAGCGAAGTACCTTTTAAACATCTGTGACGTATTACGTGCACTTAGCCTGTGCTGCATGATGATGCAGAATTATGGCTGAGCATTTCGCAGTGGGTGGGAAGCATGAAACGACGCACTCGTTGCTCAGTGCGCTGTCTGGTGACTGATTGCTATTTTACGCTTCTGCCACGCCATATGACATATATTACCGTGATTCCTTGCCCGAAATGACGCCTGCCTAAGTATTTCCGCAAATGAGTTTGAAGCAGCAGTGGTGTTCTGTGGTAGAGTGCCCGACTGCCCTGCAGAGGGCACGTGTTCAAACTCTTTCGCTCCTGCATGTTTTTTGTACTTTTATGTTTTAAATACGAAGCATTTCTTAGCGAACTTATGCTACTTTAACCGCACCTATCTGTCTATCAATCTAGCCTCCTAGGACCTTTAGCTTTCCTGGCCGCTTCGATAATGGTACTTAAACCGAAATTGGTATGGCATAATATGACCACATGACGAGCAAAAGTGACTAGTCATAACATGAAAGTCATAAAATGTATGTCATGAATGTCATAACTTACATGTCATCGTTCTGCTGCTCTTGCGGTGGTTTCTTTCACATGACATATTGCAGAACTGACACGGTATCACATGATTGCATGGTGAACATAAGTGACAGTCCCTGACGTGGAAATCATCACATGCATGTCATGTAAGTCATAACTACACGCCACGTTCATGGTGCGCTCGCGGTCATTTCGCTAGCCTCACATATATGAAATTCGGTATTACATGACGTGAATGAATGATGAGGGTGTATGACTGGTGCAAACGTGATAATCATGACATGCGTGTCATGTAAGAACATGATGCACTCGCGTCCGTTTCTCTAGCTTCACATTTACCAAATTTGGTATTACGTGAAATAATGGACCACGAAGGTAAACGACACGTCCAAACATGATAATAATGACACGCGTGTCATATGTATGATTATATGCTACGCTCATAGCGCGCTCCCGGCCGTTTCGCTAGCTTCACATTTACCGAATTCAATATTACAAGACGTTAATGTACGACGAACACGAATGCAGGTGCAAACATGATAATCATGACACGGAAGTCATGTACGGCATAACTTACATGCCTACCACTGCTGGTGCTGGTATCGGAAACGTTAGCCGTGCTGTCGTTGCGCGACTAAACAACCGCGCACGGCACTGGCGCCAAGTAAGCCTTAGAAACGTAACGCGACGCCGTCAAAAGTGATAAGGATAATGAATTAAGAAGAAGACGATGACAGGTGTCATGATTTCATAAACGTCACTGTCATCAGGTAGCAAGTCGAAAACTGTGCGTGGCGCGACACGGACGTCGTTGAAGAGCGACCCTCCGGAGAAGGAACACAAGCAGCGCAAAATTAGTGTGAGACAGGTAAAAATAAGAACGATAACAATTATAATTTTTAGATTTTAACGTCCTAAAACCATGTTATGATTATGAAGACGTCAAATTTGAAAGCTCCAGAAATTTAAACCACTTAGGGTGCTTTGACCTGCACCAATTCTAAGGTTTGAAGTGCTTCCATCGCAAAAGCGGTCGCAGCAGCCAGGATTCAATCCTGCGAATTTCGGGTGGTAGGATCGAGCACCATAAGCTCTATAGCACCTGTCTAGCACCCTAAGACCTAGACCATCCTGGCAGGAGGGCAAGGAGAACGAGTACTGACTCGTCGATGGAAGTGGGCCTTCTGAGTCCTGACTGCGGAAAACTAAAAGCAAGAGGAAAAGCAGCTCAGTGTCGTTACTGCAAGTATTTACATACATTCACCACCGTGACATCGGCATGCTTTTCAGAACTACAATTTTTAAATAAAAATCGCGAGTGAATAAAAAAAACACGTCGGTCAACTTCTTTTCTCTTTCTTTTTTTTTGCAAAATCATCTGAACTATACTCGGAAATCATAAACAAGAAGTGGCGTTCACTGGAAGTGCGTGATTGCTAAGCGGGTTCACGATAAGGCGAAGCGATTGCATTCGGAAGAGAAAAGGAGGCACGGATGGACTATGAGAATGGAAAATAGACCGAGCAGAGCTCAGCATCCTTTGAGACTGCCGCGTGCTTGGAATTTGTGCGCTGGAAAACGAGTAAAGCTTCGTAGAGCCGGTGACCGAATTGCAGCTGCGCCCCTCTGGAATCGTTTGAAAGGCCTCGAAATCGCTGTCTCCCGAAAATAAGAACAAGAAAGTAAAACAGAATTGGCGAAGAAGGGCACGAAGACGCTCGCTATTGTTGTGATGCAAGAGTATACGCAGATTGCGTGAGAGTAAAACGCGAACTGCCGCAGCGGCATCAGCGGAGTCGAACGAAGAACAGAGGGCTTATACCTCAGCTCGAATAAGACCAGTTACGGCAATCGCAAATTGGAGGGTTAGCTCTCGGGAACGGTGCAGTAACGGGAAAACGCCACGCCGATTCGGGACAAACGCAAGCCACTCCTAATGACAGTCTGCCGTGCTATATACTGTATACTCGGAGCAGGCGCGCTTTCGGGATTGGCAAGACCTGGCGGCGTTTTAGAGGACGCTCTTTGCGTATCGCGGGTCGAATAAACTTGGCGCCTTCTTTTAGGAACACGTGGCTCCACTTTGTGTAGTACACCACGCAACAGAGAAAAGAAAAGCACGGTCTTGGGGCTCTGACGATGAGAATGTCCTGAACTTTAGTAGTGATGTGCACAAAGCTTGTGATTAGGTTCGGTTGGGTTACACTTCGAGACAAAGTGCCTGTTTGACCTACCGAGCGGCCTTAGTGTGGTACTGCGTTGAATGTCTTGAACGATAATGTCCTGAACTCCGAGGCAAGGTTGAGTGAAGTGCGGACGGACAGTTTAGTTTCCGACCGTGGGGCTGGGTCCATCAACTGGGTATTGTGAAATAGCTTCGCCATCAAGCTTTTGTTGCTGAAACGTCGAAGCTTGTGAAATGTAAGCTGACAATACTTCATCGCAGCATCTCTTCCTGCTCAGCTGTGACTTTGAAACAGTGCACCCACCATTTTATGGTGTCTTCGCATATGAGTGACAAGAAGAAAGCCAACTAAGTTTCAGTTTATTTTCAACAGCAAGATACAGCGTACAGTAATTTGGGCAGAGGACAAAAAGCCTCTAAAATGGGCCTGAAAGCGTCCATTGACAACAGAATTTGACAGAAAGCAGTACGTATCAAGTAAAATATTGCAGCACAGCAGTGCAAGTAAAAAAATAACAATGTACAAAAAGTTATTATTCCCAATTTAAATCACACAATGTTTTTGCAAAAGTTAAAATGTAGCCGTCATACAGAAAGTGTTGAATGAAGTCAATAACCTAAAGAAATAACACAATCTAAGCTTCACGTGCGTGTGGCTAAAACAATCTCCGCAAAAAAAGAAAGAAAGAGAATAGCAGCAGAAAAGACATAAAGCGCGAAAAGTGAAAGTCGATGAGATGCGCACGCTACAAAAATTTATTTAGGAGACGTGGCAACCGTATGCACAACCTTTGTTTCCCATCAGTAGTTCTGCAACGCGGCACCTGTTTCATTCCCGTAAATCTGGTGTCACATGTATGTATGCTATACGTGACAAGTAGGCGGTGATTTTAAGGAACTCTTCAAATTTTATTGGTCACAGAGTAGCAGTCAATACCTCGCCCGCACAATGGTACATCATCTGCTTTGCTGTCGCCTTCGGCCTACAATAGTGTGCTGTTTCAATGCGACCTGCTGTTGGAGCATAGAAAAGCTGATGCATCCCATGTCGGGATTTCAAAGCCTTGCCTTTACGTCGCTTCGTGGGTATGCTGCGCTGCCCAGAATTGATCGGCGAGCTTGAAGCTGCGCAGGACGACTTGTCACCTCGCCAAAGGAGCATCGGAATTAATACGTTTGGCTGTAGCCTTCCATGTGGCTGTGACAGATTTCAGGGTTGATTCGGTGGTGAAGCAAGCGTAGTCAGAGGGCTTTGTTGACGATAATGACCTGAACGTAACCAGAAAAGTTCTGGTTTGAAGCCGCCTTCAGGTAAGACAGCATCTTCGGGTGCTGTCGTGCGCCTCGGAACACATTGGTCAGTTCAAGCAGAACACATTGGTCAGTTCGTTGTATCCACGTAAGTCCATCCCGGTCCGCGTAATCTTCGACAAGTCCGTCGCCGGCTGCATGGGTTACAGCGTTACATGCGGCGGAGTGCACCCCCCCCCCTCTTTGATATCAAGGAGAGGCGGACAGCATTCCTGTACGCATAACCATATCAATGTAACCAGATCAATGTAACCTGGAAAACTTGACTGGCATTCGTGGCATACGAAGGGCTGCTTTGCTCTAAATTTTAGCCTTAGCGAAATTCTGCACAGCTGTGCGTGAGTCGATTGGTATAGCCTGAGTGTTGGTGTCAGTTATGAAAGCGAAAATTAAAGAATAAAAAAGGTGATGAATAAAAAATGAAATAATGAAAGAAGCAAGCGAGATAGAGGAAGATAAGGAAGAGAGGAAGATAGAATAAGAAAGAGAGAGGAAAAGTCAGGATGATAAACAAAGAAGGGAGTGAGAAATCGAAGAGCGGGTAGGAAGGAGAGATGTGAGGAGGATAAGGACGACAGGAAAGAGTAAAGGAATGCGTAGACAAACAGAGCAAGTCAGAAATAGAGGGAAACAAATATAGAAAGATATAGAAAGAGTGATAGAGTAAAAATCAAAGAAAGAGAGAGAGAGAAATATAGAAAGACTGAAAAGAGAACAACCGTAAATGGAAGCACGCCAGATATTACAAGAAAATAAAGAAGACAGAGAAATCGAGTCAGAGAGAAGGTAAGAAATATAAATAGAGAGGAGAGAAAGAGAGACAGATGGATGTGAGAAAAAGGAAGAGATACATAAAAAACTAAAGGGAAAGAAACAAGGCCACCCAGCTTTGTACTTTCCTCAGACCTGGCACCGGTTGTGCGAAGCTGCCGTAATGTTTTAGTTTTTTTTTTTAATTCTGAGTCAGTTGCAATGATCACCACTCCACCCTTCCTCTCGAAAACTCTCTGCACCAAATGCTGTTTGGTATTGTCCTTGGCATCGGCCCACCTTTGACCAAGCTGTGACGTCATGTGATAACGTCATGAATTTCGTTTAGTTGTGACTTCTCGATAACGTCATATTGTAATGTCATCACGGGGTTATGATGTTTCGCATGCACTTGTGTTGGCGCCGACGCACCGAATCTCAGAGCCCAGGAAAACACAAGCCTTCGCAGCTGGTTGTTGATTTTCAATTACTACAAGGGCCACACATTTTGTGAGTCCACCACTTCGCACCATATACTACATCATACGTAAAGCTTTCGCTCGCTGTGCATGGACAAATGCACCTTCGAGAGGTAAGATTACGGGATAAGCATTTTATGCGCGCCGGAAAACGCTGCTCGAAGCAGATTCGATTTGGATGGGTGTATAATATCGACGAGGGGCATTGTATCTTCCCCACTTAAGGCAGTTGCTGTATAGCGTCTGTCAGTGAAGATAGTGGCGGCGCTTCTCCCGTAGAAGTGGGGATCGAGGGAGCATAAATCCCGTTCTATCTACGGAAGTCAGTTCGACGTGGGCCGCGCGCGCTCCTCAGCTTCGGTGGGTCATCTATCACCCCGACGAGCACTATTCTTCCGAACGACCCGCAGGTTGCTCTCGGCTGGTGCTGTAGCGAGGAAACGACTCAGCGAAAGGGTAAGAGGGAGGTGGGGTGAGGGGTTACACCGAGTCCTTAAGTGCGTTTTTTTCTCTTATCGCTTTCGAAATGCACGGCTTCCGTGTATACGTCTACGCGGCGCTCCACGATTGTCGCATACGGCGTGCATACGCAGACTGGCAGGCGTCGGATGTGCACGTATACTATACGCTGCCCTGATGCCTGTCTCTGGGCGAACCAGATTGCGCTCCGAGTGCAGGCGAAGACCACGGAACTCGGCGGTGATGCGTCCGCAATCTCGGCCTTTCAGCCGAAGACGAGTCGACACCGTGGTCCATATTTACGCCATATTCGTCCTCGAGGTGTCGAAGGAGAAGGTGCGAGTTTTAGGGAGGATGGGGAGAAGCGCGAGCCATCTGGGAGCCAGCACTCTGCGGAGGGAACGTTGGGGGATGACGCCAGGAGGTCGAGGAGGTGTGCAGTGCAGCCCCAGACGCGGCGCCTCAAACGACGCCCTGAATCGAAATTCATTAGTGGTGGCGTCTCCGGAAGGATGGCGGCTCGCACTGAAGCGCTGAGTCGTCGCTGTGTGTACGTGTGTAACGCGCGCTGGGGTTGCTCCTTCCGCGTCTATAGGATAGTGCGGTGTCTGGGCCACTGATCGGCGAGGTTTACGAGAGGAGAAGAGCGCTGACACGAGGGGAGGAGATGACAGAGGAGGAGGGGAGGTCACGGGAAAACGGCACTCTTCGCGTTACCGTGCTAGCTCTCCTCAGCCAACGTTGACGATCGGTGAGAAGCTGGGTTGCGGAGAGGGAGGGATGACCAACGTCAATGCCGAAAGCGATGGGAAGACCACACCGCAGAAGCGAGCGAGGCTGTCGAAGTCGGTATTCAAATCTCGACCACACTTGCATAAAACTACAACGTGGTCGTCTTTTATTTGTCATGGCTCGTTCTTTGATTAACGGCACGTCTTCTTAAATTACCGAGCCCCGAATCGCAAAGCTCTTCGTACGCAATGCTAGCTTTTGTACGAGTTTACTCGGGCCGTGAAAGCTGTAGTGATTATGTCGGGGCTGCCGAAATTAACAAAAGTAGCATTCACGCCACTGTATACCGGGTTAGTGACAGCCATAGAGTTGGACAATGCGTCATAGCCCCTAGAGAGCAGTTTCGAAACCGATTTTTGTTCGGCAAGCGCTGCTGCAGCAGGAGGCTATTGGCCTCTGATGTCAATAATTTTCAGCGAATAATATGGCGTACTCGTTTGTAACAGGACTTCTCATTCCGCAAATGAACTGCGAATTGTGCTCTTATGTCAGATAAAGTTGCTACCGATAGCATTGCTATTATAAGCAGGATATGTCGTGAAGAACACGTAAGCATGTTTTTGAGGGGTCCATCGTGAATACCATCATCGTCATCGTTGCGATGTTTGTATTCTAGCTTTTTCGACAGACGAAAAAGTGAGAAATGAGATCGTGAGCAACGTTCTATTTAAACTGAGGTAGGTTATCATGCTCTGATGCTATACTTGCCAACTGTTTGCTGTGATCCTTATAAACAGCGACTTCGTTTTATTCTCTGGAACCAAACGCGTTGGCTATGCCGATGTGTCTGTTTTCTTCCTCCTATTAGACTTTTTAGTTTATATCTTAGGTAACAGCGGGACATATACACGTACACGAACAAAAAAAAATGATGGCACGAAGCGCTGATGAAGCTCAGCCAACTGGTCCAACAGCCAGTTTTGGTTGAAATTTACTCTCAGGTGCACTCGCTGCTTGGCATGCTAAGTCGTACATAAGTTTACTTGAACTGGTATAGCGCATTACGGGGAAGAAGAAACGGCCGAGCAGACCGATGTGTCGGTCTGCTCGGCCGTTTCTTCTTCCCCGTAATGCGCTATGCCAGTTCAAGTACGACGAACCAACTCGCCCAATCTTCAACACTCGTGTACACAAGTTTGTCGTATATTTCTAGCTACCTCGAAAGGACTACCCTGCAATCGCTTGAAACACAGAAGACGCACGAAAAGAAGTAGCAATGTAATGAAATAATTGAAGTATATCATAACCCCAAGTCTGTATAATATAACGCTTCCCTTTCGCTAGATTTTGTAAGATAAATTTTTTGTTGTTTTCGTTGTCGTCAACCGCGATCCCAACAATGACATGGCTAAAACAATGCATGGGTCACTGTTGAAACGAGAAACAAAAACAAAAAGAACGTCATAAAGGAAGGGTTACGCTAACGCAGCCATAGGTAAGTGTAAAGATTCCCTTAGATTCTATTTCTTTGTTATCAAGTGATAACTCGATAAGAAAAACTAACTAAATAGAACATTTATGTCAATTCAGTCTTGGTGCAAAAAAAAAAAATGGCAGCATATCTACGGGGTGAATCATGGAGAGTGGGGCGAAGCATCCGTCCGCCCATTCGTTTTTGCTTCCGTCTGTCCATGCGTTCGTCTGTGTGGCCGTCCGTGCATCCATCCGCCCGGCCGTGCGTGCGTCTGTTCGTGCGTCCGCACGTCCATCCGTGCGTCCGTCCCTGCGTTTGTCCATGCATCCGCTCCTCCCGCAGGGCGTGAGACCTGCACGATTGTTTCTTTTAAATTCATTTTAACACACTTCTTTAATGAAGTCAAGGTTGCTTTTCGCACAACGTGAATATTTATATAATACGCAATCTTTTAAAAATGATATACCACTTCGGGTCGACTTTCAACCACCACCTCTATACAATAAGGCTGGTCGAAAGTAAAGTAAGAAAAATAAAAGCGACGCCACACCAGCGTCAGCGGAGTGGCATTCTGTGAGCACAGTGCATATGAAAAGCAGAGTCTATTCGTACCTAAGGCTATAGGAAAGGAAATAAATGGGAAACGCAAAGAAAAAAAAAGAGAGAAATGACTGAAAGTTGACGGCAGGTTGGTTAATGCAGAGAGCGCGGTCCTGGCGATTGGTGGGCGTATCTCGTAATGCAGCCATTCTCCCAATGGCGGCTTGTCCGCCCCCACATGCTACTCCTCCCAAAAGCTCGCGAACTTTTCGGGATACGATTTTCCAACGCAGTGGCTGCATGATTTTTAAAAGGAAAGAAAGATGGCACGACGGCGCGCATCTGCTACATATCGTTTCCAGTCGCGTGCGCATAAAGCACTCGTTACGAATCAAGCGGTAGGTGGTTGAAAATAGCGGATAAGTGACAGTGGAAGGAGGCACGACGCCTACATATGAAGGTAGAGGAGACTGGAAAAACAAAGGAACGAAAAAAAAGTCCTTAAGGTGGTTTTATACTAGCGGTGCCAAGCCCGAGGAAGCAGCGGAGCTAGGTGGTCTTTTGAGTTCTGTGTTTCTGATTATTTTCCTGTCTTCCCTTTTCTTTATCTCTGTTTCTATATCTCTTGTTCTTTCTACTTCTTTCTCTCTTTTTATCGCTCATTGCAGCTCGTTCTTGTCTTTCCTCCTTCTCTGTCTTTCTCGCTTCCTCTTTCTTTTTAATACTAGTTACTTTATTTCTTTCTATCTTCATGTCTCTTTATCTTTCTTTATACTATCTCTTTCCTTCTATCTTATGCTTTACTCTCTCCCGTCTTTTTTTCGCTCCTCCTCAGCCTCACATGTCTTGCGCACCTACTCGCTATATTATACTATGCAAGGCTTTGTTATCATTTGCCCTGCTACGAAGCCCGCCTTCGGGCGATCGTGATTATTCGGTATCGAATTCCGCCCAGTAAAGAAATGTTTTCGACAAAAACGTCTTTATTTCACTTTGTTTCTATTTGTTTCTTTCTCCCTGTTTCTCTCATTCTCTCTCTGTAGCCCCGCCGCGGTGGTATAGTGGCTAAGGCATTCGGCTGCTGACCCGCAGGTCGCGGTATCGAATCCCGGCTGTGGCGGCTGCATTTTTGGTGGAGACGGAAATGCTGTAGGCCCGTGTGCTCAGATTTGGGTGCACGTTAAAGAACCCCAGGTGGTCGAAATTTTCCGAGCCCTTCACTACGGCTTCTCTCGCAATCATACGACGGTTTTGGGACGTTAAATTCCACACATCAATCAATAACCTCACTGTACTCGTTATCTCCCGCATCAGAGCTATCGCAATCGTGCTCTGAATGATTCGGTACACGTGTTGTGTAAGCGAAGTAGAAAAAATAAATAAAAAAGAATGGCTGATTCCGCCCTCATGGTTATACCTCTGTCTGGGAATTTGTATAACACGAAAGTGAAACATGTCTCCACATAGGCAGTTGAGCGTTCGTTTCACGTTGTTTCGCCACCAGGGCAAACGAATGGATGCTGCAGCAACAAATGGTAATGTCACGTGAACAACGGCAAGCAGCTTGAAACGTGCAGCGCACACCTGAAGCGGAAAGCACGCGCGAAATGAGCTTACGCGGGACGAGCGCGGAGTAACAAGTGCCACAACTCGACTTCTTACTTCTTCGTGTGCGAGCAGCGCGCTCTTTTCGCCAACGCGGCCGCGGCAACGAGAGAAGTGACATTTGTGTTCTTTTTAACCGCTGCAACTTCAAAGCAAACTTGCGGTGGAAGCACAAGACGTACAAAGCGCTCAAATCACGAGATGGGCGGGCTCGCATGGGAGCGCGTGCCCTGTGCAGGCAGGCGCGCATCGCACGTGGTGGCGCGTCCACCGCGCGCTCTTCGCGCCATCTCGCTGCTGATAACGAAAACGCGCTGAAGTTTCTGAGATCTGAGGATTTCCAACGGCATATGGCGTATATAGGTAGCTCGCCGTTAGTTAGCTGGACAACGTACGATACGTGGCTAAGTGGTTTCGCGCCGCACGCTGTGGGGTCGCCGGTTTGACGTTGGGCTGCGGAACTTTTTCTTGTCGTTTTTCTTTCCATCTGTTAGTAAATATTTCTCAACGTCGTATCTGTGACGAAAATACGTCAGCATGGTGCACCCCTGCATAAACACTTTCGTCATAAGAAGAGGACGAAGATAGAAGGTTCACGATTACGATGGTTTTTGTTCACAAAGTAGGGACCGACGCTCGGCTTAAAGAGTTAAAGTAATACTGGGCAAGATGAGAATTGAGTGACGTCCCCTCAAGTAGACACTTGAAAGAAACTAGGTGAGTGAGAAGTGCACGAAACCGTATCGGCACCTAGCGAAGTGGGCGTTAATCACGCATTTCTAGCTGCGTGATCATAACACCCACTCCGCCAAGTGCCTCTCCAACACGCTTATTCATAATATTGATAAGAAGTATCACTACCAGGAAAAGCAAGGGAAGCGCGGGTAGAGAATGAAGACGACGTTGCCTTCACTGCGATCCCTCTGAGTGGGTACGAGCCATGGCGGTGGAGATCATCATCATTATACGGTGATCGTGGACTCAGGGCCCATTAAAAACCCCCCATTAATTTACCTTGCCTTGAGTAACAATTTGGTGGAAGGTGCTGGGTAGGACGAACCCAAAGACGGAAGCTTCACTACCAGGACTTCGTCGCAGCCGCCGCCTCGCCGGACTTCCAACTTCGCCGATCGTAATGGCCCAAGAGCAGCCATCCAACGCTTCGAGGCCAACTCCGATGGGTTCCGCGCCGTACTACAGAGTGCCGCCAAACTTCGGCGGAACCTCAGGAGAAGACGTCAACGTGTGGCTAAAGAACTACAAGCGGGTGAGCAGAAGCAATGGCTGGGACTCGAACGAACAGCTTAATCATGTCGTATTCTCGTTAACTGACACCGCCCTTATGTGGTACGAGAACCATGAGGACATGTGCACTACTTGGGAACGTTTTGTTGAAGAAGTGCAGAAGTGTTTCGGTGATTCGGATGCAAAGAAGAAACGCGCGGAGCAGACATTGTCTCAGAGGGCACAGCTTTCAGGAGAAACATGTACGACATACATTGAAGAAATATTGAAGCTGTGCAAGATCGTGAATGGGAGGATGTCTGAAGAAGAAAAGGTTGGACACGTTCTCAAGGGTATAGCCGAAGACGTGTACAATTTCTTAATTGGGAAAGACTGCTTAAACTCCGTGTCCGACGTGATGAAGCATTGTCGTACCTTTGAATCCCTCAAGATGCGACGAATTTCTCCGAAATTTGGCCGCCTGTCCAACGTCCCCACTGTGGCTAGTGTTGAAACAGTGCCGCCTAACGACCTTGCTTTGACCATACGGCAGATTGTCAGAGAAGAGCTGCTTCGATGACCTATCATCGCCCCAGTGATTTTCAGGATGTGTACTTAAACGAACTAGAACGTGTGCGGACTCCTGTTTCTCTTCCACCATGGCAACCATCGATCAACGCAGCAGACGCTTATGAATATCAAGGCACACGGCAGGCTGGATTCCCCCGTCATCCAACTCCCAACTACGAACGAAGTTTTTGCCCGCCTGTTTACTTAACATCGACTGCATACAGTGCCCCTGAAGGGCGGCGCCACTATCCCAAGCCTTCCGAAAGGAGTCGCTACTCTGAGCAGCCACGCGCCCCTCGACCAATTCCGGTATGCTACAACTGTGGCGTCCCGGGTCATATTGCACGTTTTTGTGACCACCGCTTATACCAGCGACAGTCTTGGCACATGTATCACCAACATTTCGACCATCCGTACTCCACGTCACGGAAACCACGCGCGCCTTCCGGGTCACGCTACCCCTCACCGGCCTCCACCAGCTCCCCGTGCTCCACGATCGCCGTCGCCTCGGTGACGCGCACGTACACCGCCGCCGGAAAACTAGTTGGTGCGGCCAGTGGGGGTGAAGCCGCAAGATCACAGGTGCTATCTACAGATATACTCCCGTCAGCGTTTATGTTGAAGAACAAAGTTCGTGTAGTTGTCGATGGAGTGGCTACTATGGCACTTGTGGATACAGGCGCGACAGTCTCGGCGATTTAAGAACCCGCTAGGACCAAAAGTGATGTTTCGCCTGAACCGTGGGGTGACATTTCGTGGTGTAAGCGGTGACGTGTTGTGTCCGGTGGGATATTGTACTGTGGACGTCTCGCTGTGTGGCAAGGTGTTTTGCACAGAGTTTGCGGTTATACCGCGGTCTAAACATGCCGTTATCTTGGGTATTGACTTCTTGTGTGAGTGTGGGGCAACTGTAGACTGCAGAAGTGGGCATCTTTCTATACATGGTACTTTCCCAACGGCGCTCTTGAAAAATTCCTGTCCGGAGGAATGCATCTTTTTCGTCTCCGTGGATACAGTCGTTCCTGCATTTTCTGCTGTGTGTGTTCCCGTGACATGTTCCAGTAACAACTGTGGCACGTTTGACGCTACGCTCGAACCGATTCCCTCGGCATACCTGAAAAAGAACATTCTCATTCCCCATTGTATAGTGTCAGTCGTTGACGGACGAGCAGGTGTGTGGACAATGAACAGTTCCAGGGAGCCTGTAATTCTGCCAGGCGGCATGAAACTTGCAGTATTTAGACCCGAGTAATGTACGACGATGGTTGCGCTTGTTGATGCTACAAGCCAAATGAACATCTAGGCTTAGAAAGTTCAGAAGATGCCCAATTGCTACAAATGGTCAGCAAGTCACTTGACCAAAGCGAACGTCATACACTGCTCGACGTTTTGTCTAAGCACTCGAAAGTGTTCGATTTTTCTAAATACAGCCAAAGACCCTTAATCCCAGCGTCCCGGATACGTCATCAGATCCACACCGAGTCGGCGCATCCCATTAGGCAGAAACCTTACCGAGTGGCACCATCGGAGCGCAAGATCATCAACGAGCAAGTCCAAGAGATGCTGGAAAAGAGAATAATACAGGAATCGGCGAGTCCGTGGGCTGCTCCCGTCATTCTAGCGAAGAAGAAGGATGGTACGTGGAGATTTTGCGTTGACTACCGCCGACTGAATTCTGTTACCAAGAAAGACGTCTATCCACTGCCGCGCATCGATGACGCTCTAAACTGCTTGCATTCCGCGTCCTACTTTTCATCTGTCGACTTGATATCCGGTTACTGGCAAATTCCGATGCACGCAGCTGACAAAAAAAGACGGCATTTGTTACGACCGACGGACTTTACGAGTTCAACGTTATGCCATTCGGATTATGTAATGCTCCTGCGACATTCGAAAGATTTATGGACTCTATATTGCGTGGTTTAAAATGGCATATATGTATGTGTTACCTTGACGATGTCATAGTTTTTGGACGTACGTTTGAGGAGCACAACACTCGCCTAGACATCGTGCTCAGCTGCATTGAAAAAGCTGGTCTTGTATTGAATTCAAGAAAATGCCACTTTGGCGAGCGACAGACATTGGTGTTAGGACATCTCGTCGACAAAGATAGCATTAGACCTGACCCACAAAAGACAGCGGCCGTTGACTCGTTCGAGCGTCCTAAATCTGTGAAACAACTGCGTAGCTTCATCGGGCTCTGCTCGTACTTCCGCCGGTTCGTACCCAAGTTTGCGGATGTCGTTAACCCCCTGACGAGCCTTCTACGCAAGAACAGCCCGTTTCAGTGGACCTCCGAGTGCGATGCCGCTTTTCACAAGCTGAAGCGTTTGTTAATTTCGCAGCCAATACTTCGGCACTTCAATCCTTCGTCGCCCACGGAAATTCACACAGACGCAAGTGGCATTGGTATCGGTGCCGTTCTCGTTCAGCGTTCTGGCAAGAAGGAACACGTTGTGGCGTACGCAAGTCGTTCTTTAAGCAAGCCTGAACGCAACTACACAGTGACCGAACAGGAATGCCTAGCGGTAGTCTTTGCCGTGCAACGGTTTCGCTCATACATCTATGGTCGCCCGTTCACTATGGTCACAGATCACCATTCCCTGTGTTGGCTGGTCAACCTTCGTGACCCATCCGGCCGTCTCGCACGATGGGCCATTCGTTTGCAAGAACATGTGTTCACCATTTCATACAAGACTGGCCGTCTATACGCTGATGCGGATTGCCTCTCCAGAATGCCGCTACCATCGACAGATTGTGAAGGCAATAACTTTGACCACCTTATCGCTTCTCTCTCGTCTGGCTTTCCCGATGCCGTGACTTTCGCCGCTGAGCAGCGTAATGACCCAAGCTTGAAAGCTCTCTTCCCTGGAGTGAGAAATTCATTAAGCGAAGGCCGATTCTGCGTCCGAAATGGTCTTCTTTACCAGAGAAACTTGTCCACGACGGGCGTCCGCCCTCTGCTAGTTGTTTGTGCGTCCCTCGAAACGTCTGTTCTGTGTCTCACGCATGATGACCCCACCTCTGGCCATCTAGGCACCGCACGAATACTTAGTCGCACGAAAGAGCGGTTCTATTGGCCGAAAATGAGCAAGACAATTCAGAACTACGTGGCCAGCTGTACGCAGTGCCAGAGCCACAAGCGGCCCTCCTCGGGTCCAGTTGGTCACCTGCAACCTGTAAAGCCTCCCGGTTCTCCTTTTGAAAAGGTTGGCATTGATCTGATGGGACAATTTCCACGCTCCTCAAAAGGTAACCGGTGGATAATTGTATGCGCTGACTACCTGACGCGGTACTGCGAGACGGCTGCCTTATGCTCCGCCGCGGCGGTCCAGGTTTCGGAGTCCCTGTTGCATTCAGTCATCCTCCGGCACGGACCTCCTCGCGTAATAATAAGTGACCGTGGACGACAATTTACCGCTGATATTGTCGAATCATTACTTCGTTTGTGTGCCTCCAAGTTCCGACACTCAACTGCGTATCATCCACAAACTAACGGCCTCACCGAGCGCACAAACCGAACGTTGATCAACATGTTGTCAATGTACGTCGCCTCCGACCACAAAAACTGGGATGAAGTTTTACCATTCGTCACGTACGCCTTCAACACGTCGAAACACGAAACGACAGGCTACAGCCCTTTCCATCTGCTCTACGCTCGCTCACCTCGACATACGCTGGATACTATCTTTCCTTTTGTCGTCCATGACGATTTAACAGTTGCGGAAACTTTGTATCGTGCGGAAGAGACACGTCGACTTGCCTGCCTGCGTACACTGGCAGCGCAAGAGTCCTCTAAAACTCGCTACGACAGTCAACATAGGCATGTAACCTATGCCCCCGGTGATCTAGTGTGGGTGTGGACCCCAATACGCAGACGTGGCTTGAGCCAAAAGCTACTGGCACACTACGCCGGTTCTTTTGTGATAGTCCATCGTCTCAGCGAGGTCAACTATGAAATTGCACGTGCCACCACTAGTGGCCGACGTTCATGCAAGATAGAGGTGACGCATGTTGCCCGCCTGAAGCCGTTTACACGAAGGATGCAAGAATGACTCGCCCAGAGGGCTTCGTCTGAGACCGGAGGAATGATAAGAAGTATCACTACCAGGAAAAACAAGGGAAGCGCGGGTAGAGAATGAAGACAACGTTGCCTCCACTGCGATCCCTCTGAGTGGGTACGAACCATGGCGGTGGAGATCATCATCATTATACGGTGATCGTGGACTCAGGGCCCATTAAAAACCCCCATTAATTTACCTTGCCTTGTGTAACAATATTTTTACATTAATTACGCCTTAGTTATAGTATAGGCCATTAGCAATTCAACTTATTTACGTGATCGTATGCGAGGTTGCCCCAATGTAATGAAGGTTAGTGCTTTGTTAGCTACGGTAAGCAAATTGTTACCATATGTTCTTTTTGTCTTCGTTACACGTAAAGCAGACTTTGCGACAATACAGAACACAAATATTAAGATTACCTTCGGCTCTGCGATAAACCGTCTTGATTGGTAAGTTATGCCCTCATGAAACCTATTTGCACTAGATTTCCATCTAATTAACTTAGATAGCCTTGCACAACTCAAAATGTCCAGTATTCGGAGGTTGTAAACAAAAGAAGTAAGGTGTGGCGATAAAAATATACAATGAAAATTCACGAGTACAAATGATTTGAAACTACGAAGAATGCAGAACACAAAATGTGCCCCTATGCGCATTACAAAAGCTCCGTAGTTTACGTGTCACATAATGAACTAAGTATGTCAGAATAACAATATCTGGGGTTTAACTTCCCGAAATGACGATACGATAAAGAGAGACGCCGTAGTGGAGAGTTCCGTAAATTTAAAACCACCTGGGGTTCTTTAACGTGAATTTAAATCCAAGTACTTGTGCCTCTAACATTTTCAACTCAATCGAAAATGCAGCCACCGTAGCCAGGATTCGATCCCGTGACCTAAGACGGCCATACGTGAAACGTATGGTCGTCCTTATAATCGCATCGATGTTTCCGTTCGTAAAACCCCATAGATTACCAGTTACGAATACTTTGTAAAGGAAGACGTGTCTGGTATTATTATACTTATTAATATCATTAACCAGTACGTCTCGATCTCTCCGTTGAAAAAAAAATCTGTGTTGTTCAGTCACCACTGTCGTCATCGCAAAGTTTCTTGAGGTGTAATCAAAGGTGATGTTTTCTCAGATATAGAGAACACACTGATCTGGTTGGACTAGATGAAAGGGACACGAACAGAAGGCAGAAATGAAGTTCTGAGTAAAAGCTGAACATGAACAAAACTGTCATGATGAGGTAATGAATTGAGAAGCAGCAAGAGCGTGGCATACAACCGGCGAATAACGTTCACCTCCGGCATTATTTTCGGCATTCGCCACTATAGATGACAGTACCGTGGCCACCACGACAAGGAATTCTCGGCATTGCGTTCGGCTATAACAAAGAATAAGAAACAGTTCATGACAGGAGCTGCAACTTCGGACCTTCTTCTGTGTTTACCGTTTTGTTTTCTAATCAATTTTTTTGCTTCTTCGTTTTTGTAATAATTTGCCCGCAAGATTCCTTCAGCCTCTTCTTATTTCTGCTCATTGTCGATACATACAATAATTTTTTTTCCATAGTCCAACGCTATAACTCATTTTTCTCGCTCGTCGTGAATGTAGTCTCTCTTTAAAATTTCCCGAGAAAAGACTACCTTTATGTCACTACAACTCATCTGGGCGTACTTTTAGCCACTCCAACTTCTCCAACTTTCTTATCCTCAACATCACTTCCAGCGCTACCGTGTCTTTCTTCTCTCTGTCACATCTTCAATGCGGTGAATGTCGCTACCCTTAGTACCACCGTATACAATTCCTGACGTTTCCTCGTTGTCATAGTAGTTTATATATAGATTTAAATCTGATCATGAAACAAAATCTTCCGACTGCCGCTCTCCGTCGCGTTCACTACGCATTCTTCTTTTAAAATGTATTGTTCGTTCCGAGACTGTGTCGTCGTTCGCTAGCGACATTCCACGGAGGCTCGCAGTGCGGCGCACACCTGAGCGAGATTTCGAACAACCCGTCATTGCCATCGCAGCGGAGCTATAGCGGTGGCTTAGATATATATATATATATATATATAGCGGAGCTGCCAGGCATTCCGCCGGTCGGGCGGCTGGCTGCTGCTATAGATACTGTCAGCGCGCTGCGTTCTTTCTCTTTCGTATTGTCTCGTTCCTCGAGAATCTGCGCGAGCTTACGAAGTGCGGCGAGAATAATCGAAGTAATTCCTGCTGCTGTCAAAAAGGAAACGTGCTCGTAAGATGAAGTATGAGCGAAGACGGCTTGGAT
This sequence comes from Rhipicephalus annulatus, assembly GCA_013436015.1. Classification (NCBI taxonomy): domain Eukaryota; kingdom Metazoa; phylum Arthropoda; class Arachnida; order Ixodida; family Ixodidae; genus Rhipicephalus; species Rhipicephalus annulatus. The sequence continues at coordinate 222,662 of WOVY01009949.1, forward strand.
GTTTGTGTGTCTATGACAACAAAGGCACTATAGTGGTTTCAACAAAAAAAGAAATTGTGAGCAAAACAGAGTTATCCCTTCCTTATCACCAGCCTCCCCCCCTTTTTTCTGAAGTTGAAAACGAAACTGTCATTGCGCACACTATTGCTTTGCGTATATATTTGCTGTTGACGATTTCTCTTTGCTGCCGACAGACGAGGAAATGACGCAATGCATCCAATGGAAGGTGTAGCTATGCTTCCGTAAGAATAAATACTTCTGAAGGCGCTTTTATTGTTCGTAGCACCACTCGAAACGAGTTTGTGTACGAGGCATGTATTTTTAACATTTCTGGTTGTCCCGCGCAATTTATCTAGCTCCGGAATATTATAGAGGTTGCATGAAAACGAATGAGGGTCTCGGAAACGTTGGCCGGTGTTTCGACAGGTGGACCATCTTCGTCATAGGCGACTTGTAATTTTTGGCGTCACAACTTGTCAACGTCCATTGCACATTGCTTTTCCACCCGTCGGATTCGACGTTTATACTCTGCCCCGCCGCGGTGGTCTAGTGGCTAAGGTACTCGGCTGCTGACCCGCAGGTCGCGGGTTCAAATTCCGGCGGCGGCGGCTGCATTTCCGATGTAGGCGGAGATGTCGAGGCCTGTGTGCTCAGATTTGGGTGCACGTTAAAGAACGCCAGGTGGTCAAAATTTCCGGAGCCCTCCACTACGGCGTCTCTCATAATCATATGGTGGTTTTTGGATGTTAAACACCACAAATCAATCAATCGTCGTTTATACTCTAGCTCCAGAGGTGAAGTAAATAATAATACAAGAAAAGAAAATTCTGAAACGCCTAAATGCCTTGGGTATTGAGTTAGGTTTCTAACTTATATCATGCGATGACGTAGCTGTGTAAGATTATTTTTTTTTTCCTTTTGATCATGCTTCCGGTGAAGGTTACTTTGAAGATCTGTTTGCAACCTAATGTTGCTCAATATTGTTGCTGTGCTGAAATATGTCGCCTAATTGAATGCGATGTGCAACAAGAACAAGCTTGAAAGTCAATGCTTCTTTGCGATGGCACTTGTAGACTTTACGAAGCGCCCCGTTTCGTTATAAATGCCCACTGGGTGAAGCGTGGCGATTCCTAACAATATAGAAAAGTGAACATGAAAATATTTGCACTGTTATTCATATCGTAACAATTTAGTATTACTTCTCGATCTTTAACTCTCGTACACATTTTAAGATAGACATATACTGGGTGTTCAAATTAAGATTTATGGTTTTATTAATATTCAGCACTAGGAAGAACAAGAAAACCACCTTTGGAGACAACTCATGAATCCATGGGAACTCAACGTGAGATAATAATTCTGGCTGTCAGTGGTCCACTTGATTTAAATTTAATAATTACCTTTTATGTCACTGAAGCAAGCGGGCATATTTGTATTCAAAAGTTGGATGCAGTCGCGTTTCTACGCAGTTACACTTGGAAGAATTCTTCTAGCAAGTCTGTGCTCCAAGATACGTCGCGGCAAAATTTAATTCCGCAGTGCATGATTACGCAAGCAAGGTGGTGAAGATCGGCGCAGTGTTCTTCCCCGATGTGACGAACAGTTATGGCTTGCTATCGCCAGCCTGTAGTAAAAGGGCAGCCGTTCTTATCTTTGCCAATGTCTTCGACCCGTTGTCAGAATATACGATGCCCGCAACGGCCTCGGCCCATCGGGGAGAAGCTTCGGGCCAATGCTGACTGTATTGCACGCGTAATCTTGCAAAGCACAATCAAACTTAGTTGCGCGATATCTCGGAGCACAGACTTAATGGTGATATGTGCGGTTTAACGTCCCAAAACCGCCATATGAATATGAGAGACACCGTAGTGGAGGGCGTCGGAAATTTTGACCACTTGGGGTTGTTTAAAGTGCACCCAAATCTGAGCACACGGGCCAACAACATTTCTGCCTCCATCGGAAATGCAGCCGCCGCAGCCGGGATTCGATCCCACGACCTGCGGGTCAGCAGCCGAGTATACTTAGCCACTAGACCACCGTGGCGGGACGGGGAGCACAGACTTGCTAGAAGGATTCTTCCAAGTGTAACTGCGTAGAAACACGACTTCACCCAACTTTTCAATACAAATATGCCTGCTTGCTGCAGTCAGTAAAAAGTTAATTATTAAATATAGTTGATTGGACGCTGACAACGATAATTATTTTCTCCCTGTGCGTACCCTTGGGTGCTTATGTTGTCTGCAGAGGTGGTGTCCATGTTCATCTCCGTGCTGAATTTTAAGAAAACCACAAAGCTTAGCTTTGAACACCCGATATTTTGTGACAGCACATAGCACATGACAGCACATGACAGCACCTTAATATGCTTGCTTTTGAGATAACTCAGGTGGAAGCAGCTTACCTCTGAATACTTTGGCCTGCGGTTGTTCATAAACCTTCCGAAGCAATGGGCCCGAGACACAGCATCTCAAGAGCTCCTGAAGCATTAAACGTGCTCTGGCCATGAGTACGCATTGAATACATGTCACATTCTGTGACTGTTAGTGTTCAGTGATAAACAAACCCGTTAGATATAAAGCGCTCAGCTATACGTATACAGGTGCTGGAATACACAGTCACTTGTGCCTTGACTGTGCAAAAAATTAAAAAAAAATTGTTCAATAGGATATTTGATCCGATCATGCATCTTCAGGAAGAAAATCTTCGTGCATTGATCTTGTATAACATGTCATATACCACAATCCACGAGATACGAAAAAAAAGACGCCCGTATCTTCCCAAAATGAGAAATTGAGTAAATGCGTCGCTGAGTGGTGTTTTTTTTTCCTTACACCGGGTAGGGGGGGGGTAGCGCGTGAATAATGCGTATTTAGGTATGGTTTGGGAATACTTACTTGTGATTTCGTCTTCATTTTATTCTTATTTATTGAATGAATGAGAAGCGTTGCCTTCAACAAGTGGTCGGACGCTTTTGTTGGGTTGTGCCCCACTACTGGTTCAAGGTATAGGCACCCCACAGTGGACCAGAGGGCGCGACGAAGCTTTTTGGGCCGCCTCAGCATTGTTGGTACCGACCGCCAGGGATACCAAGAAAATGGAACTCTCGCTGAACACAGTGGCACGCTGAAGTGTCAGTGCCCTTTTTGACAGGTTTTCAAGGAACACTTCCTGGGCGCTTACATATTCAGCCGCGACCTCCTGCACACAACTCAAAAAGAAAATAATATGCACGTGCAAGGCCGGTTTTGCCGCGCCAACTCGCTAGGCTGTGTGTTCTGGTGCTACCTTCAGATCTCGTAAGCTGTTGTTGCTTCTATTGTTGCTTCTATTGTTGCTTCTATAGAGCGCGCTCTCTGTCACTGCCCTCGTTACAGCGTGCAAAGATGGCAACTAGCTGCTGCGTTAGCTTGCCTTGACGACAGACCTTTGTCTGAACAATCAGTGCTTGAAAGGCGACATGATTTGTGTGCTCACAGAAAATCAGTCAAGGCCTTACTGAACTTTTTGCGTGGCAGTGGCTTACTGTATAGACTATAGCACACCCCCCCCCCTTTTTTTTGCGCGCGTCTATTTCCCTCTGCACTTTCTTCCCCATCTTTCTTCCCCATTCCCCTTCCTCTAGTGCAGGGTAGCAAACCGGATCTCCATTTTCTGGTTAACCTCCTGGCCTTTCCCTCATTTTATTCTCTCTCTCTATCGCATCTACTGGGGTCAAGCAAAGCGTCACGTCCAGCGAAAGCCAAGCAATTATGCCCTTGACTGAATTCTGAACGCGTGATCCATTGCCTAAATATACAGGGTGGCCAGTGAATGGTTGTGCCGCGCGAGCAGACGGTAAGAAAGAATTTGGCCTGAAAATAAAGTCGCTGTTAGTGAAACTTCGATGATGACGGAGGCGACATCAATAGAAAGTGCCAAATAAAAGTTTACAAACATAAACTTGCAAGCTTAAAAAGGAAGCCATAACAGAACCTTTGAGCAATGCAGCGCGCACCATCTAATACTGTTTGAAGGTGTGCTCCGAACGTCCGAAAAAAAAAGGTTGTGATTTTTCGACAAAGTGCTCAGTCCGGTCGTTACGAAGAATGCCGCCGTTCAACTGGAAGGAAAAAAACGGTGAAAAAAGTGGTGAAGCAATAAATGCCATAACAATAAATGGGGAATTTCACGCACAGAATGGCAAGCAGATCGAAACGTGCCCCGCGTTTCTTACGCACAAGTGACGCACGAAACGTACTCACAGGTACAGATGAACGCGAATAAGCGTTTCAATCGTTACTTTGCTGTGTCTGAAAAGCGTGCTCTTTTCGCAAACGGACACTGTGCACGATTGCAGTGACCTTTGTGCGCCCGCTAACTACAACAGAATCGTTTCCGGATGAAAGTTTAAGGATAGCCAAGACATAAGATGTTCGAAACCACGAGATAAAGGTGCGCAAGTGTGCGTTCAATGGCTTTGCAACCACCCATTCCCCTCCGGGAGGTAAATCAAGTACGCGTGGGAGATGCTGAAAAACACGATAGTTCCCCTCCGAGATGCCCATCACCAGCGGTAAGTGGTAGATATATATAGCTTGCCGTTTGACTGCTCGAGGACGTGCTTATTCATAGCTGAGTGGTTAACGCCTCGTATTTACGACTCGGAGGTTCCACATTCGATTCCGTTGGAGTCTTTTTTCAACATTTTTTTTCTTTCTTGTGTTTTTAAATATATAGACACGTTTACATATACAGTGCATGACATCGACGTAGATGCCGACCCTGGCAGTGAAATCTAGTTCAGAGTGTCTAGTTCAGAGTGTTAATTGCTATCGCAATAAAAAAAAAGCAGACAAGTGTAGCAGCACACTACCGCCATAGTGGCGTGGATGAGCACACGCGCTTGTGGCCAGCATACTTCTCAGCGGTGATGGTCAAGAATTCGACGCGAAGATGGTCCGGCAACCCAGTGCACGCCGCGTGTCTTAGCAGCCACTGATACAGAATCTGGAGTGTGCATGCATGTGAGTTTATACTCTATGGAGAGAAGACTATAGGAGAAAGACTGAAAAAAAAAAGCGGTACCGTCGGGCCGTGGCAAGTATCTCGTCGCGCAAGAGCAGAACAATGCATCGCGCTCGAGGCGAAGCGAAGGTCGACGTCTTCTGCGCCACTTCCCATCCGTCGCTACGCCGGCGGCTGCGGAAGGAATTCGAGGCATTTGGAAGCAATCATCGAATCGTCGTCGTCGGCTCCCTTCAGTCCGCTACCGCTGCTGGAGTGGAAAGGCTGTTGTTGTTGGCGCGTTTCAAATTGTTCGCCTCTCTACCGTTGTCGTTCGTAGTTGGCGGGAACTTCTGTAGTCATTCTTGATTCCTCTTCTTCACATTTTGCACCCTTTCTCCCTTTCGAGACTTCTTCCTTTCCGCCAACTCCAAGCCCCGAAGTTCCCATTCTACAGCGGAAAAGAAAGCGTTATTTCAGTTTGATTCTTCAATATATAGGTAGCGGTGGTGTAGGCGGAAGGGGGAGTGGGACATATGCGGCAGATGTATCCCGGTGTTTCATCGGGAGACGCTCCATTTCACTCGGGCGGTGTTTTCTTTCTGCCCTCAGCTCGTTTCGTCCCTGTCTTTTCCCCATTCTTACTCTTCTTTTTCCTTCGCCAGTCTGTCACGCTTCCCCACCTTATTTTCGGGTCGACCGCTCTGATTCGTTCGTTCCTCGACAGGGCTTGCGACAAGCAATGTGGGCTCCGTTGTTTTGGTTTCGCGCAATATAGACAAGCCGCCATTTCAACCCAAGGGCTTTATTTTTCTTTCTTCCCAAAATTTTCTTCCCGCACTCTCTTTGTCACCTTTCCCGAAATGGCAGCGATGTCAAACTTCGTACCTCCCTCCTGCCCCATCACTTCCCTACGAATCCTCACATAGGTTTCAATGAATCCTTTCCGTTGTTCACCACCTCCTTTTCTCATTGAGGCGAAAGAATGGAGCGAACTACGCCAAATCTTCGCCTTCCTTGACCACCTTGTCGGTACTCGCTTGCGTGTTTTCCCAAATCGCGGTAGCGGCCGCTGTATTTGTAAAACGCCCGGGAGATTGCGAGCCGTCGGTTATTTTCCGAAACCCGAGTGTCTGCTCCATTTTTTTTTCTCCTCTCAATTTTCTTCATGGTGCTGATCCACGATACACCGCGTTTTTACCACTTTTGTCCCCCCAGAGTCGAACATTGCACACTTTAGTATGTTTTTTCCTTTTTTTTTAAAACGAACGACACTATGTTTTCTCATTTTCTTCTCGAATTGGGACAGAGGGCAGCGAGAGGAATTTGGACAAATCTCTGTATACCTTCACGCGCCGGTGCCAGAAACAACTGGCGGATCCTGAAGGCGAAGAAGAATGAATTGAAAAGAAGGGAAAAGGTGCCCGCTTTGTTCCTAATCGAAAACGGGTGTTAGAAGTGATAGCGGCGCCCTCTGCAGGTCAGCCGCTGCGGCCTACGATCGCCCACGCTGGCGACGATGCTGCTGTGGAGGACAGCGGCTCGGCGTGGCCTATAGAAACGAAAAACAAGGTGTTCTCGAGAAAGTAAGAAATGGGAAAGGCTCACGTTTATTTCGTCCTCCTCGAGAGCGAGCAAGCCATGCCCGGCGCCTTCGAAGAGACGCTTCAAAGTCGAGATTGGCCAATTGAGATGTAGAAGTCACGTTTCCGCCGCTTTTGTCGTCACGCTGCGCCCCATTGTTCCGTTCGCTTACTTTTCGTCCTACGTCTTTGCTCACTTTTTTTTTTGGTCGCAGTACGATTGAAGGAGTGAAAATACCCTGTTCTCGATCACCGGTCCCAACGCTTCTCGATCCGACGCGTGCGCGCTGCGTCTGCGACCTCGTGCTCAAAAGGTTGAAGGGAAACGCATCGAAGGGCGAAAATCGGTTTCATTCCTTCGGGCCCCACCTTCTCAGAAGAAAAATCATTTCCTCACACCTTGCATTCCTGTATACATGACGCCATTTGGCCCATAGGGGGAAACTTAAATGTAGATAGGGGATCGTTATCTGCTGTTGATCTGAGAAAGTAATGTTTTTCGTCAGGCCAAGTGATACAATAAAATCGAAACAATGATGCTTTGCGCAAGCTTGTGGCTGTGACGAAGCTTATTGAAACCGGATGTGACACTTATGCCGGATGCACGAAAAAGGGGTACATACTCATCGTTCACTTGTTTAGTAGCAAAGTGGATACTGTTAATATCATTAGAAATTAATCAAAATATTTTTACTGAGAACGCCGTGGTAGCTCCGTAGTTGCAACGCTCTCGACCTGAAACTCGCGGTTTCGATACCAACCAGGGCTGTCGCATTTAAATGGAGGCACAATGGCAGAGGTTCATGTGCACTGTGCGACTTCGATGCTCGTTAAAGGGCACCATGTCTTTGAAATTATTGGGGGTCCTCTAGTAGGGTATCTTTCATAAACGGAATTGCTTTGAGACGTCACATCTGCCCGGGATCGATTCCGATTCAAAACCCCGATTTTTAGTCTTTGCAACCGTTGAACTTCAGTGAACTAGAACCAACCTGGTGGCGGCTCTGGCAATAGAACTTTGAAAGAGCGTTGCGGCTGCAAGAGCCGGCCAGATCTTCCAGAACAGGAGCTTTTGAGCCACGTTTCATTGCTGTAGATGTTGTAGCACCAAGTCTTTTTTTTTTGGCAGCATTTAGCCGTACGCTGCATGAATTAAATTAGTGTGCATTAAGTGCTTGGTCTAGTTCGCATAACTGCAACTTAGGGTCGAGCTCAATCCGGTGTGTGGCGTGACCACCCTTTCTGCGCATGCGCGTCCACTCCCCTTCCCTCTCCTCTCGTACACTCTCGCCTGTCCCGCCTCGCAACGCCGACGCAAGGAGTGTCTGCTAACCTATGCTAGTTCACCCTCTTTCTCCTCTCGCCTATCTTTCCCGAGGCGCCTACACTCCCAATGCGCATGCGCGTCCTCTCCCCCTCTCTCTTGTCCTACGCTCCCTCATCTCGCCTCGCAACGCCGACGCAAGCAGCGTCTGCTAGCGGGTTGCTTGACTGAAAAAAGTCGCAGCATATTCACGGAGTAAATGATCATGAGTGGGTCGATACGTCCGTCCGCATGTCTGTCTGTCCTCAGCTATACGAAATCGTCAGCTATACGAAAACCACTAACGCCATCTGGTGATATCATTTCCAAAGAGACGAAGACATATACACACAACGCCATCTATTTAGCAATTCATAAACTAGATAACTGTATACTACTACTACTACTACTACTACTACTACTACTACTACTACTAGTACTACTACTACAGAGGAGAGAACGACCGACACCCTAAAAAGCATCGCCTCTAAAAAAAAAACAGACTGTTCGCGCAGCACAACCGTTTACTATAGATAGACAGGCACTTCATGTTGATCTCCAATGTAGTGCTGTTTGGAGATTTCTCCTGCGTGTTGTTGAGCAATGAACATTCGCAGCGTGTGCGTTAACTAAAAGCGCACGACGCGTCTCTGTATGCAATCGAAATCGTCTGTCTCTGATTGCCCATTAGGAGCGATTGGAATGTTCGAGTAGGGAACAGCTGTCCATCACTGCGTGCTTTGCACCTCCCCAGGTTTCTCTCCAGCGCAACGCCGCGATGACTGCCAGCGTCAACGTCGTCGCCATTGTGAGCGTTAGCGCCTGCTAGTTTCAGTCTCTGCCACCTTTGGACCAAAATAAAGGTGTCACTCACTCACTTGCATCTACACAATGGTTCCCTTTAGCGGGAGGTGGTGTGATATTTCCCTCACATATAACGCCGCCGATTCTCTACCCCCAATAGTTTGTCATTATAAGGCGCGTGAAAAACACGTTCACTGTCTGTGTCTTAGTGTGTTTTTACGTGTCGTGTTCACTGAGCTGCAGTCGCCTACTTAGCAATATTGGCAATCAGCTCCACAAAGCTTTCCCAAAGTGTAGGCATGAGCGTGCAATGCAGCATATAGCTAAGCCTCTGTCGTGCTGTCTGCTACTGTTTCCCTAAATATGCAGCTACGCCATCTCCTATCGTTGTTTGGAACAGTATACTCTAAAAATTTGCCAATATTTCGCTAAATTCGCAACAACGTGCAACGATGTCAGACATGAATCATTACTAAAAAACAATTAGCCAAAACAAAGTGACATTCGAAGACGACGGCGGCTGATGATGTTGTGGAGACACAGGAAAACGCGCCAGTACAACGCCACAGAAAAACTAAGATGCACGAGCAGCCGATATCTTAGTGAATATTTATTATTTATTTTATTTGCATACACGTGTACACAAGGACACAGAAGAAGAAGGAAGAGAGCAAGATGGCAACTGCCACCTGGAGCGGTACTACGCCTGCTCACTCTTTCAAGAGGATGGAAGAAACAGAGTAAAGAAAGATAAAAGAGTAGAAAGAAGAAAGAAGAGATACTTAGTGAATATTTAACAGAAAAGGAAAACTAGTGGTTGTTCCGCGCTGAAATACAACCAATGAGCGAAGCTCCTTAGAAATGGTGTGCAAACGACTATGAGCCTGATGTCGCTGCTGGCTTTCATGAAAGTGGTAGGGTGAGGATTGGGTGGGGAGAGAGTATGCTGCGTTCCATGGCGGGAACGACTGAACCAAAGGGCTTTAGAATGCGTGAGTGAGTGTGTGGTGCCCGCAGTGCAAAGAACGTCAGCCCAGGCAGCGCGTTCGCTGGTTTGGGGGGTGAAAGGGCAGAGACGAAAAAAGAAGGAAAGGAAAACAGGTGAAGAAGGATGGGAGTGGTGACGCGGCGGGGAGCTTCGACGGCGGGCCTAACGAGCTTCGTTCCTGAAGAATAAATTGTGGAGCTGTGTAGGTCGTGTCATAAGAAGGACAGATAAACAATGTCTGGTTTGAGTGTCACTCTGGATACGAAGAAATGAGAAGCATGGCTGAGGTCAGCAAATGGTTCGGTGCACAGAGCGACGATATTGCGAAGTTTGCAGGCATAAAATAGAATATGCTCATGCAAGATCTGGTGGGCCGAAGATAATCAGGGAAGGTCGTCGTCCGGCAGTTTTTTCAAGTTAGCTTTTTATCGTGAATCGATATTTTTTGTCCCATCATTTTTCCGTACAGAAAACGCAAAAATGAATGAAATAAATGAGCGAGAGAAATGCCTACCGGGCGAGGATAACCGAAGTTTTGCTCGTTTGAGAACAGTATATGTTTAGGAAGGAACTCTTCCGGTTCATGTTGAAATATCTCCGGTACAGGAAGGGGGCGTGTATTGTATATGGTCCGTGGGGCAGGCCAGCAGCTAGGGAAATCGTGCACGGCCCGCGTCATGTTGCGAATGATCCAACCTATGACGCGTGGCTGTCGTGTTGTGAGGGGATTCCGTTTCTCTCTCATTTAATAAGTGACCGAATAACCGCCAGTCACTGTCCCAGAGGTAAGTTCATGAGCTGTCAGTAAAATGGCTCCTATGATTCCTTCTCGTTTGATTTCTGAGCGTAGAAAACGAGCTTCGTTAAAGGGTCAATTGGCAGAAAGAAAACACCAAAACAAAACAAAAGGTAACAAGGCTTGACGGTGAACTGAAAAATCAAGCGTGCAAGTCGAAGCTCTTAAATAAGACACTTGAACCACTTGCTCGAGAGCTCCGTATGTACAGCCTGTGTACCCCACGTGTGTGGCGTACCTATGCAATTACTATATATTCCTACACTAAAGTAGGGGAATGGACCAATGTTGCTGCATAATACAGAACGTTGAAGCCGACAGACGGAGAAGCTTAGGAAAGTATACGAGGCATCAGTCGTGGTTGCTTAACTGCAGTGTAAGGATCATCGCTTAAACTCAAGAAAATTTAATATCGCGAAAAGTAATCCTTTCCATCGGTGGGATCCGAACCCATGACGTTATATGCTATCGGACGCGTAATTCGAAGGTTGCAAGTTCGGACCCCACCGACTGAAAGGATATCAGGTTCGCTTTAGTAATTCCTTTCAATTGAAGTAAGAATCGGCACAATACAGTTAAAAAACCACACATAATGTCCCCCAAGATTTCCTTGACTTGTCCATCGGTTTCATTAGTGGTAAACATATCAATAGGCGTATGTAGTAGCCATTTTCTGTAACCACGTAGTAGCCTTATGCTATAGGCAATTATATAGCTATAGCTACTTACAGCAGTCATATGCAATAAATATAGACACATCGAACATGTGACGCCTTCCTGTATGCATTGATTTTTATTTTGCGCATTCATTTCCAGTAGGCCAGGCACTGCCAAATGTAGAGGGCGCTGAAGCAGACAGTGACGTTTCGATTTTTCGATTAGCTGGTTGATTAATCGATCAGGTGAAAAGCAAAACTAAATGTGTGGGCTTAATTTTTCTCTGATCCTTTTAAACGCAAAAGAAAACAACAACACTAAAACTAATGGTATAGTAAACAAGACAGAAAAAAAAGGTATACATATGTAAGTTTTTTTTCTCCTTCCGTGACAGCGCATGCCGTTATGCTCGACCAGCGACTTCAATCAAATCAAGAAGAGAACAGAAGAGCAAACCTGCTTGAATGACGTCGCATAAGAACAGAGGGTGTAATTAAGGAACGATAGAGAACTCAAATGAGTGATATTTAAAAGTGTGTTACGTTATGATACACATAACAGTACACTAACGAACGTAACCTAACCAAGGAATGTTGCGCGCAACTCTGGCATACAAGTAATGCTTGATCCGAGAATATATAGTCCAAAGCTATAGGAAGCGTCAACAAATATCAGATCAACACCGTGCTCTTTCGGCTGCGAGACGATTGTGAAGGCTGTAGGAAATGCCTGGTCAGTTTGCGCCGGCTAATAATAATATGTGGGGTGGTGCTACGTCTCAAAACTGCGTTATAACTATGAGGAGCACCATGGAGTGCACGGGGATGCGGAAATTACCACCCGAGTTCGATAGTGTGCACCTAAATTCAAGGGCAAAGAACTGAAGCACTATCACCACCATTGAAATTGTGGACTCCGCCGCCGGTATTCGACCCGGTGACCCACGAGTCGGCATTAGAGTACCATAACAACTACGCCACTGTTGCGTGGGAGCGTTACCGAAGGGCTAGCAAGTTCTGGTAATATTGATTTTTGTTCGATTGGTTAAAAAGCCAAAAGAGAAAAAAAACACCTAAGTGAAATTTTTTTATGAGTTAATCCCCTTTCCACGTACAGTGGGTATAGACCATTCCTCAGTCACTTGACGAAGCACAATCCCGGGAATATGCCAGCACTAGAACAGTGCTTTGCAAAGGAAATTATTTCACTGGCTGAAGAGAAAGGGTTTAAAAATGAATAGTTCAACTATTACATATGAACGACATAACCAAGTAAATTAAAAAAAAAACTTTAAAAAGCGACTTTGTGTATGCACTATAGACCCGAGAACTATGTTTTTCCCTCTTCTCCCCCAGTTGCCCTCTTGTGCAGGGTATGCAACCACGCCCAGACCTGACTAAGCTATATACGCGAATTTCCCTTACGATTTCTCTATGTCTTTCCCTTAGTGATGTGTCGTGATATGTAATGTGCCAAAACACGGTTTAAAACAAAGATCTTTTATCTTACGTTGCTTCGCTATGCCGTAAAACTTCATTATAGTAAAGACGCTTATAGTGAACTAACACATATGGCGATGAGCAACGCTGGAATCAATTAGCCGTGCATTGATTAATATGTGGGGTTCAACGTCCCAAAACCACCGTATGGTTATGAGAGACGCCGTAGTGGAGGACTCCAGAAATTTCGACCGGCTGTGGTTCTTTAACGCCGTGCAGCTAAATTTTAGCACACTGGACTACAGCATTTTTGGCCCCATGGAAAATGCAGCCGCCGCAGCCGGGATTCGACTCCGCGACTTGCGGGTCAGCAGCCGAGTACCTTAGCCACTAGACCACCACGGTAGGGCGATTGGGCGTGCATGTATTCTTTGAGCGTAGCGTCTTTCTGGGCCTGTTCCTGTAGTGAATATATTGGCAAGGCAATAATAAATTATCACTTCGCATCATATCAGGTTAAATTGTAACAAAATGTTGGAAATAAAAATATAACTACTCGATTGATTATTTGATTAATTGATTAATTGATTGAAATGTCGCCTGAGTGTCGTGTATGACATCATTGCATCGACTTCGATCAGCGGCGATGATCACGTGACCACCAGTAGCACTCCGAGTAAAACCGCGCGCAGGCAATGCCCGGGCTTACAATGTCGGCGAAACAATGAACACTATAAAACGAGTATTATTTCCAAGAAACCTCAAAAAAAATAAAAGAAAGAATGTTTTAAAGAATACTCCGCAAATAGAGATAATTCATCGTGTCGTAACTTGGTCTGTCTTGGGAGCCGTCCTTAAACTCCATTATGGGGAGACAAATGAACGAGAGAGAGATAAATGAGACAGAGTTAAGAGGAAAGACCGCCTTGTCGCATTTCCCCTGTAGGGCTTCTGTCGGCTGAAGTGTCGCAAATCCTTGACACCGTAGACACGTTCGTTCTAGCGCGATGTCTCTTTCGGATGACTCTAATCGCGTGATATAAAAATTCTTTAAAGCGTCATTATACGAGAGAGCACGTTCAATCTGCGTAATGGCACAGGCTGCGACGTATAGTTACTGCCCTCGTCGGCAAAGTATTAGCAAAACTGCCGTCGGGCCTGTCGTATTCACAAGAATAATGCATTGATGAGCTCTAGGCGGCTTAGCAAGGGACTGGAGCCAATGTCTTATTCTAGCTCTACAATGAGATTTATTCGCGTTGAAGTCGTTCAAAAACATAGGTCATTCGCCGACTGTTTTTCGAAGCAGAACAAGTTTAGGACGCCCGCAAATATAAATTGGGAATGTGTAAATGTAACGGCAGAGTGCTTGGATTGGGCGCATGATGACGCAAAGTTCATCATTTACACTATGTGTTTACTTCAGCAGGAAAGATTTCGAGTCTCTTCATCACTTTTTGTGTTCGGAGGTACTTTCCCGACACATGCACTCATCTTTGACGAACGAAACTCACAAAGGGGTGTGAGCATCGGTTCTAGCTAATGAACGCGTGAAACAAGGCTTACTCTTCCTACTAAATTCGTATAACTTCATTTATTCCCATGGTCGGAGCAGAGAGAGCGAGCGAGACATCGTACATGACGACGACGTATACAGCCGAACGATGCCTTCCGCTGGCGTGTTTTGTTTACAGTGGCCTTAAACGCCTCCAAATCAAAAACCAAATCTTCTGCGCTTGGAAACTATACGAGGCGTAAACAACGCATAAATGCCGGCTGCTGTATCGCGCGACGTTATTCATTTTCTTTTGTCGAAGCCTCCGGCGCAAGTGTGCGCAGGCGGCTGTGAAGAAGCGAACGAGCGGACACATGCAACAGGGCGACCTGTGCACACGCCCAAGATCGCCGTGCCTCGCTTCTCGCAGTACTCCTCTCTATTTCCCGGTTTCCCCCCCCCCCCCAAGAAACACGCTGAATACCACAGCATTTACGTGACAGACAACACATAAAGAATCGGAAAGAAAGAAGCGAGTCTGCCCGCGATACAACGTCGTAATGCAAACACAGCGGAGAGCCCTTAAGGCCGGCTGAGAGCCCCCTCTACGAGCAAGAAAAGAGTCTCTTTCGTCCCAGAAGAGGCTGGAGTGGGGAGGCTCACCTTTTTGCTGTTGGGATAAACGTAAAAAACACTTTGGGAAACGTAAACAAAACCCACGTGACCAAGCGAGGAAAGCAGGGTGAAAGTGAAATGTTGAACGCAAGACGAAAGCGAAAAACGTCGGAGAACGGTAAACAAGACGGGGGAAACAACGTAAACTAGGGTAAAGATGAAACGGGAGGACGGACGCAGAAACGGAGACGTCGGTTTGCGTCTTTGTGCGTATACGTCGAGGCACGCGTGTGCGCGGACTCTGTTGACGGGCTTTACCGCAAAACCTTGGCAATTCCTTTAAAACCTAGAGAAATGACATGGGAGACGAGAGAAGGGAAGAAGGTAGATGGGGTTCAAGGAGAGGGTGAAATCGAAAGAAAAGCCGTGACAGGAAAACAGGACGAGGATAGAGAGCGGGTACCCATCTTCGGCAAAAAGTGAGACACAAATAAAAGAAACTATCGCCGAGTAAAGAGTGAACTGCGGCGGGAGTAAGTTGCGAGCAAGCATCGCAGCCATCAAACTTTTCTCCAGAAACAGAGCCAGCGCTGTTGTAGAGACTCGTAGCAAAATTGCGGCGAAGCGAGCGGAAGCCTAGACACAATCGAAAACAAGAAAAAAAAGGTGAAAAGGAGAGAAAGACGGTCTGCAGTGGGTCGCTCATGAATAGAACACACATCCTGGTCTTGGAAGACGTCGCTGCAATGCCGAAAAAAAAAAGGGGGGGGGGAGGGGAGTAGGGATACTCTGTTTTTAGGACTCGCGTAAACAGCGGGCCGCGGACAGATACAGCGGTCTTCCGCATTTCAGAGGTGTAGCCGAGCAACCCATTCCGCAGAGAGACCCGAAAAAAGGCCCATCCTTCAGGAACAACCCCACGACGCATCTTTGTTTGGCTGAAACTCTGTATTTATTTATTTTATTTTTTTATTATATACATGGAGACCTCTCTTACTGGCGCTTGACGCGGCGAAATATCACCTATTTCAGAACGAGTTCCGAGAGATCACCGCATGTGGAGCCGAGCGTGAGGGACAGGGTTGTGTAAAAGAGGTAGCTATAAAGTCCTGAAAAAGATGAACAAAAAAAGGGGGAACTAGGGAAAAGGATTCGGGGATGTTAAAAGAGAAAGTATGACGAAAGAATAACAGAGAACCTCGTGCGCTGCGGCTTTCGGTCCGGCTGGTGGTCGGATGGTCCTCGGGTTACGAGTTTTTGATGGTGGCCACAAAATGCCCCCTTCGCTCCTCCTCTTCAACTGCCTTATTCTCGCTATAATACACCCCCATAGGCGTAGTATAGGCTAAGACATCGTTGTACGCAGTTCGCGCCCGACTGTGCCGGCGGTGGCGGCAAGGAACATGGCCCGCGGTGCCACGCCAACTGCCCTGGAGCCAGCGTGTAAGAGGGCCCCACCAACACACGGCAGCAGTGGCACGCAGACAGCACGACTAAAAGATCAGCCCATACACGCGTAAACAACCGAGCTCGGGCAAAGAAACGAACGTGTGACGTCGTCGTCGTCTTCCACTTTGAGCAGATGATGATGGTTCCCTCAGCGAAGACTCGGGGAGTCCTCCGTGGTGTGGGTCTCCGAAAATGACAGGCCGTCTCGACCAGCGCCAACGGGAAGGAATCGATGGAGCAAAACGGAAACTTCCTCAGTGGCTTGTCTTGCTTTGTACATATATAGCGCTGCGGCAGTCGTTTGGAGGTCTTCGTTTGAAAAGGGGACGCGAAATGAAAACTTTAACGAGTGCTGCAGGTGGATGTTTGCCTGCACTTATAATGTAGCGTGCAGTTAAAAGAGCGGATGACAGAAGCATCTGTTGCACGTAGAAACAAGTGCAAAGCTCAAATAATGGCGTAGCGTATAACCTCTAAGCGGTTACACGAGCGACGTGGTACGTGTTCAAAATGTTTGCTAAAGTACAATACCGCTCGCGCAGCATATATTGATTGGCAGATAAGTATAAGCCTTTTTTTTTTTACTGTGAGCAGTGCGACTTTTCTAGCAGGAGTGTTAAAAAGATACGCAGTTTACAAGTTTGATCATTTCTGCAAAAGGGCACAATGGAAGATAGCACGCCATGGTGTGAGCGTTTGCTGCTTTTTGTCTGCAGCAGAATTATCTACAAGTGTGGTTACAAGTAGTGTTGTGATGGCTTAGGCACACTGCGTTTGGGTTATCAGTTCAACTAAGGTGAATTTCGAGTTGACAGGTGCGCGTATAAGTAATGAATATAACATCACACAGAAGTAAAACGACACACGCGTATCAACAATAGTTCTAAAGTAGGTGAACAAAGTTTGCCGACACGGTGAAAGATATTCTACAAGTTTACTTCTCTTATCTCGAATCTCCGATGCTCCGTGTGGAGCTTTACGTATACGTATAATGAAAGAGTCTATTCTCGCGTTTCCTCAGGTTTTCTGAGTGGCGCTACACCTACGTTATCGCAGGTGCCATCAGCTGGACGCAAATGTTGGTTGACCAAAGAAAAAAAATAATCACACGAATGCAGTCCTTGCAGTGGTCACGCTGTCAACTTCCTCGGCTGATCGTCCGCGGTGGATGACAAATCAGTAACCTGTTTAGATTGTGAGGAAAGTAACTGAAGAATTAACTTTAGAAAAGATGAAGGTAACCTTAAAGTTTCTAAAGAGTTACAGAATGAAGATTTTTCGACGTAGCATTGGTGAATACGAAAATTCCTATGCAATCATTGCACTTATGTTGGAAGGGGCAAGGTTTAGAGAGAAAAGGAAGCTCCTCAAAGCAATTCATTAGGCGAATTGGTTTCTAACTTGGATATTTACAGCGCGAGATGGCACCACCGAAAGGAAAGCACACAATACACATGGAACGCTGACTGACAAGTGACATTTTATTGAAACCAGCGAGTCTGTCTGGTACCACCAGTGGCGAGAAGAAACAGAGAAGAATCATGTGCGGATGGAACAGTAGTGCCGACAGAAAACCGATGCGTACAATGACAACGTCGCACGCCGCGCACGTGTAGCCACTTGTGGTCACGTGGCAAAACACTACAGAGATTGTCGATCTGACGTGAATGACCGTGAATCGTGTGAATTCATGTATGTAAAAAAGTTGCAATATTATAGCCAACCATTGTGATGCTTTGACAAGAGAAATACGGGAGGCACATGTGATAGCGAGGTGGCAGGATATGTGTATGAGTGCGCACTCGAAAAAGAAATAAAAAATACCTTGACTGTGAAACTTGAGGTATGTCTGTCTTTGTCGGCACTAATGTTCCATCCGCGCATGTTTGCTTTACGTTTAATCTGGGCACCAGTTGGATAAAAAGACTTGCACATTGTAATAAGATATCCGTTGTCGGTCCGTCTGTATCGTGCGCTATCATTTTGTGGTGTTGTCTCGCACTGTAAATATTGAAGACAACTTATATAGCGAAAGGTTGTAATTATCTGTAAAACTTAAAAATATGAATAAATGAATGAATGAATGAATGAATGATTTGATTACTTCGAGATATATGCAGAGCGTTGCTGAAAAATTACCTAAGCGCTCAGCAACAGTTGCATTAAATGTGTGATGCTTGTATTACGGGTAACGAGAGAGAAGTCGGGCAAACGCGAAAAAGATAGCGAGACAGATAAAGATGAAAGAAAGGCAGTGGGGTTGAGCCCGGTAGGCTACCTTTCACTGGTGCGAATGGTGTAAGTTGAATGCATAGAACAGTTGGTCTGGTCGGATTCCAAGGAAGTGACAGTGCAACTGTAATAACTCGGTAAATAACGTGAACTGAGAAAACTTTTCGGTCGAACGTGACATTGTCTGACGCAAAGACTGGGTGGTTGGAGTTATTCGCTACTTAGAGCTCCAAGGTGGCTGCAGCGACCAGGCTTGTTGGACCACAGCCCACTTTGCTTTGTTATAAATGCGGCGAAGCGTAATTTTTCTAAAAAAAAACGTTAACTTTTACGCTACTGACAGTGAGCCTTTGGGGATATCAGCTCCTGACGGTTCTTTTTTTTTTCACCGGGGAATTTAATCTAGTTGTCAGAACAATAATAAATATGTTAGATGTTTACATCGCAGGTGTCATCGGCGTATAAACGCAATGTGATGAATGCACACCGGCCAGGAGAATCGGTGAAACAAAATTATGAACAGCGGCTTGCTCGAAATAAGGTCCTGTGGCACGCCTTGATTAATGGATTTGGTTTCGGAGAAAGTATCCGCCACGTGGAGCCATTTGTTATCTGCAGACGCACTAACTTTTTCAATACACTTGCTGCCTTACAATGGACTTTCGGAGATATATCTCGCTGTCACGATAGCATGGTAGCTCGAGTGGCACTCACTGCCATTACCTTAATTTTGTCATCGTGTTACGGCTGCCAATGTCTTAGTCCTCAGGTGGCAGGGCACACACGTACGTGACCAGTCGGTGGATAGGTCTGGCAACCTGTGCTGAGAACTAGCTGCTAAGCTTCAACAGCAGTGTCAAGCTGGGCGGTGGTTCTATGAGAATACGTGAGGCTTAAGGTAAAACACAGTTAGATAGAGGTTGTGTAAACGGTATGATCGCGAGTAGACTGGCGACGTGCTCCTATACTACTACTACTACTACTACTACTACTACTACTACTACTACTACTACTACTACTACTACTACTACTACTACTACTACTGATACATTGGTTTTAACGCCCCAAAACCACGATATGATTATGAGAGACGCTGTAATGAAGGCTCCCGAAATTTCGACCATCTGGAGTTCTCTAAGGTGCACGCACTGACCTCGCACAGTACACGGTCCTCTACCATTTCGCTTCCATCGAAATGCGACCGCCGCAGCCGGGATCGAACCCACGACCTTCGAGTCAGCAGCCGAGCACTGTAGCCGTCGAGGCATACCGCTATTCTCAAGGCAACACAGTGTGAAATTCACACAGATTTTTGTGTGAATTTTCGTGTGAACGTGTGATTTCGTGTGAATTTTCGTGTGACCGTAGAGCTCGTGTCAGTTATAGGGGCGCACTGTTGGAACGACGACGACAACAACAACAACAACAACAACAACAACAACAACAACAACAACAACAACAACACAGCTGCTGCTGCTGCTGCTGCTGCTGCTGCTGCTGCTCGACGATTCGCTTGCGCAAGTCAGGAGACGCTCTTTCTTTTTGCCCCCTTCGTGGGCATTTTTGTAAAGAATGTCCAAATAAAATAAGTAAAAATAAAGTTGAGGTGGGAAAACGTCGATGGTAACTTCGCCATGCGCGAGCCTTCGGGCCATAGTCTGGAGGCAGCGCGAGAGTGTGTGCACTTGTTGATATTTTAGCTGGCACGCACTTTCTCGGGCAGCCATTTGTCGGTGCTCCTGCAGGACACGGATGCAAGAGTGACGACTCAATGGCCGCGATAAATCAGGGGCGCTCTATTTCTTCACCGTCGTCCATCTGCTGTTCGAGCCATTCACAAAGAGAGCATCGCGCTTTTGATTTCCTTCAAGAAAACAATTAAGAATGAACGTGTTATATACAAGCGCGTCGAGTAAGTGACAAAAAAGAAAAGAAAAGACAGAGAGATATATGCATCGTGGGAACGGACACTTTGTGGCACGCAGTAATGAGACTCGCATGTGTTAGAGATGCGGTGAGTTTTGAGGATTTATTTGTAACCGGTTTCGTTTTCTTACTCCCCCCTCCCCCGAATGAGCGCATCAGTGGCGCTAATGTATAGGTCACTTGGAATAGGCAAGCTGCACAGCGCCAGTGTCCAAAGCCGTTGTTGGTAGCACCTCGCGATGCGTGCGTTTCGTAAAGCGCGGTACTCGTTCATCCGGCGATCTGACACTGCGCATATGAAATCGCAGCGATTTCCGTCGATGCAGGCACGGGAAAACGCTCTAGCTTTCAGATCGAGTGGGGATGCATGCCCACTCCCTGTAAGGGGCCGCGCACTAGCGAAACTTACCTCTAGGCAAAGGAAAAACTACGGAGAGAGGTTGCAGAAAAAATAAAAGCAGAGCCAGAACCTACGACAAAAAGCTTTCGCGTCACCCTCGCGATGTCATCGTACCATGCTAACCCGCTCTCACCCCTAAATCTTCTTCCTTACGCATTTTCCACGATGGTCGCAGCGATTCAGATTTTGTTGTTTTTGAACGGACACTGCTGTTCGGGACCACGTACGTAGTGCGGGCAACGAGACACGCCCCTTACAGCTCTTTTGTTCCCTAAAAATTGGCAGCCGAAAAGCCGCCGAAGTAAAGTAAGATAGAAAAAAATCAAGAGCGCTAAAGCACATAGGGAAAGAATGGGGGAGCAGCAACCTACCGCATGGGTCCTTGATCACTTTCGACAGAAGAGCCATCGTTCTTTCCTTTTTTTCCCTTTCTATCTCTGTGGGGAAAAGGCAGGGAAACTTTGCCGACCAGGAGGCGTGGTGTCCCTTGGCGTGCCTGCACAGAGGTCGGCGCAAAGGTGACGTCCGGGGCGGATTACAAATGGCGCGAGCTCGCAGTGATTTTCACTCGCGCCGCTCCCTGGTCAGCGGAAAAAAAGTTTCCCCGACGGTAGCAGCGGACCCGCCTTAACATGTTATTTGTACCCCAAGCAGTGAACGGGAGTGAGAGACAAGGAAGGGCTGGTACTGTCAGTGGTGGCCTTTGTGGGTTGGATCCCAGTCGTATATTTCAATCCAGTTAGAGAACGATAGGAACGAAGAACAATCAATAAATAATCGCGGGACTACTCGATTTTCGAAGGGAAAGTATGGTATAGACGAAAGAATCGTCCTCTGGGTGCACCCTGTGGGACATTTTCAGGACACGTGTAGGTAATTTTGGGTTAGATATCGAGCGTGCGAAGATTCATGGGCGTGCTATTGGTGATGCAAGCTTTGTCAGAGATATACGACGTCGAGTTGGTGGTATACCTGACTTTTGAAGACCCGTGTGCCATAAAAAAACAAGTACGTGAATGTAAGTAAAGAAGACAGAAACTATGATGTTGTGCACTGAACAAAAAACGCGCCCGATTCCTTACTCATTCGTCGTATAAGTTACCTAATACCCCTAAAATCATTATCACTGTCAACATAATTGTTATAATTATCGTGTTCATGATTTTGTTCACCACACTGGGCACGTGCAACGGCACAGGAGAGCATATTGTTATACCATTCTCTATAATTATAGGCACTAACCGACATCGAGAGGAATGGTCTCTTGTCGAGTTAGTGCCTGCTGCGCTATCTGACCGACATGAAAGTAGTAATCTAGAAGTGAACATTCGCCTGAGGTACAAAAGGGCGGAGTTAATTGTGGTTCTTCCTTCTTAAAAATAATTAGCTTGGAAATGAGTCTCCTGGTAAGGGTTATTCATGGGTAAAAACAAATGTAGCACCTGTATACTACGTGAACACTCTTCAAAAAATTTCTACTCGAAAGATTTGTGGATGGAATGGAACGAAATGAAAAAAAAAACTTTATTTCAGTCCTGCAGGACGCACTTGACGCGTAGTGGGCGTCTCCCACGTAGGGACCGACAGGGAGTGCCTGGCGGCCGCTTTCGACACTTCTATCGCAAGTGACGTATATTCTTCGGAGAACTCTACCTATCTATAAGTGGTGTTGTAAAGAGATCATAAAGTACTCACTTTGTCGGTAATCTAAGACGCTTGATAACATCTTCATTTTTACCGTGGATCCGTGTGAAAAGCATTCAAACTCAAGACATGAAATGTGAGTCTGTCAATCGCTACATAAATTAATGTCACCAATTATACTGACCGCTTGGATTCTTGTTTCAGCTTCAAAAAGTTCACAACACACGCTTGAACAAGCCTATTGCAGTGTAGTCACTTAGCGATTTGTGTTTATTCTTTAGTAGTATCTTTTATTGTATTTGTTTTTGCAGGGGGTGGGGGCTGTTTTTTGGCAGTTGGTTGTATTTGCGTGATCATTAATGGGGAAACGACTTACACTTAACATTTTACGCGGCAATACCCCGGTATGATAACCAGTCACGTTACAGTGGATGACTCAGGAAATTCCGACTATATACCCGTTGTTCTTTATCATCCATTGACATCGTACCGTACACGGGCGTCTAGCATTTCACCGCCATGGAAATTAAACCGCCGTAGGCGGGACCATATTCGTAACCTGTTCGCTGTGACAGCGCCCAGTTTTCTCTCTTCTCGTACTTTGTCTGCATAGTCAAATTACGACCTTATCATCCCACTTTCTAGCGGAACAAGGAGACACAAATTAGCCAGTTAAGACAACAACGACGCCGACCAGACTCCATTCGGAGCTTTGATTTAAGCTTCCCAAAGAACCTTTGACAAAAGTAAGGAAGAAAAAAAAAAGAGCAATAAATATGAATATACAAAGTGTATAGCATACATTGACGAGGTATAAGTTTTCGCAAAGTAACCTTGGACCATATCTCTATCACGTTGTTCTAGATACTGAACGGTCCAAAGAAAGAAAAAGAAAGTGTCCGAGCCCGAGAAACATCTGCTTTCTTTTTGTTTTTTAAAGGAATAATGAATATCACTCACAAGGCTTCTGAAGGTCTAACGCTCCGTTCAAAGCCAGTGTGTATGTGTATTTAAAAGAGCAAGAGAACGAGGCGGGACGTATAGTCATCCACGTAACTCCAACAAAAGCGAAGGTGCTTTCTTACTGAACCATCTCAATTCCTTAAAATATCTACAGCATTTATTATCGAATTACGATGGAAACGTTGTTACCCACTGAGTACACGGTCACATCAGGCACAACGCGTTTTTGAAAAGAACCGAAACGATGCTGCACCCAATAGCGATGTTTTTTTGGAACCATCTACATCAACCCGCGTAATCTTTTCTGTGGGTATTTGTTTTTTTTTCTTTTCGCTCTGGCGTATGAAAAAGAGGGGCCGGTGAATGGACCGATAACGCGAGAAATATTAGGGACTCTTGCCAATCGACCGTCGAGCCAAAGCAGTCAGAAGCAACGAACACATACGCACATAAAAAGCGGGGGGAATCCAGAAAGGCGACAAAAAGTGACGGCGCGTCAGACGAGGCGCCAGGCATCGCAAACGGCGGAGACGATCCAGGCACCGAACGAAGAGCGCATTGGGGAGGAAGATGGGGATGCGCTGTTTTCGGGGGACGAAGATCCATCAGGCGCCACGGGCACACCGTCCCGTCCCGTTCCGGAAAGCGGACGCTCCTGCATCCCCTTCCTCTCTCTTTCCCAAGCCCTCCTCTTCTTTCATTTCCCTTTCTTCCACCCGGTGGCTCTCGCAGTCCAATCAGGGTCCGCCACGCCGGTGCCGTCACCGGGACGACAGCGAGTCAATACGTGTGGCGACGTGGTGTCCGATACAAGGAAGAGGAGGGGGACGACGGCTTTTTTGGGGAAAACGAGGGAAAGCGAAGCCGCGGTGCGACGTGCCCGAGATGAGAGTGGATCAAGAGAAGGGATACAAACAAACAGGGAAACTTCGGAGAAATGATGCGGGCACGGCGGAGCTTCATGCTCCGTTTTCCTTTTTTTTTTGCTGCTCCCTATTTGGGACGCATGCCACCGGTGAACGGATCGACCGATGGCAGGCAGTTCCTCCTTCGCTCGTCCTGATGGTGCTTTCTGGAACAAGCACTACCTCATCTCCGTTTTTTGTTCCTCGACGATTCGTATAGTTTACGGCTTATAACTCCGAACGACCGGCCCTGACAGCCTTACGTCTTGTTCGTTGCTCCGTTCTCTCTCTCTCTCTCGCTCTGTCTCTTTGGAAATAACGGACGTGTTCGACGGCTTGGGAATGAGGAATCCCTAGCCTGATGAGGATGAGTGGGGAAAATCAGAACGAGGCCTCTACGCTCCGCACTCGGAGTTTTCAACCGTTAGCGTATCTGTAAATGTGCGAAAACAATGTAACTTGAACGACATGTTGTTTCGAAAAATGCCTGCATGACGAATGGATGCGATGTGCAAAAACTTGGCTGAACGTTTTGAAATGGGTAGAGGTAAAGAGAAAGGGAAAGTTGTTGCACCGCTTTAAAGCAAAGTTGATTACACAACAACGGCCAGTCACGAAATCATCGCCTGGCTGAGGTAACCGTTGGGTTGCTGCAGTTGATCATTTCCGGGGAGTCTCACGGTACATTACACTGTCGCCAAGAATTGATAGTGACATACGAACGCATTTTAAAAGTGAGTGGTATTCCCAAAAGAGTGCTGTATGTCAAAACTATGGCACAGTTTTACGTTGGAAACATGTGCCTGATACTTTCAGCTCTGTATGTGTGCCGCGCTTGGACTACTTTGTAGTATCGACAGCAAAAGTTGGCGGGACAAATGTGAATTTATCCTGTATTAGCACCTAATGCTTGTGATCAAGCTGGTGACTGTATAGAGTGGAATGCCAAGTGCAGTATGAAACATTTATGTCAAAATTACATTCCAAGACAAAGCGGGAATTTAGCTTTATCGAACATTTCGCGTTCCGCAAACTTTTGTGGTTGATAGTACATTCTGGTTAGAAAAAAACGTGTTACCGCAAACAGCTAAAAAAAAAGAGTGCCGGATACGTTTTTTATTCTTGTGAAGATGATGCAGCTGACAAAAAATAATGTTTTATTTTTTGATCCACAACTTTTTAGGTTATCTGAGTAACACGTGATAGTAACGTCGCACGTCACCGGTGAGTTGGCGAGGGGATGTGCGAAAAGTGCTCAAGGGCAGTAGTCATTATCATAATTGCCATCATCATTAGTACCGTACTTGTGAACGTTGCCATCACTATCCTACCTTGTGTCAAACCGAAATAAAGTGGATAGTTTCCTTCCGTTGCGTTTGACAGAGGTAGAAAGTAACCACACGATGCACTTTTTTGCTACGCTTGCAACTCGGGTGATGAGTCATAATTGAGCACACCTTCAAGCCGCCTAATCTTCAGGCACTGCTGTGTTGGACAATGCGTCTGCATGTTCTATTTCGTAGGAACATTTTCGTCACTCAGGTTTCCTAATTCAATAACCATCTTATATTAGTTCATGGCTGTTCCTTTTTGTTCTTGCTTTTAGGTCAATCTTGGTGGCATAATCGAGCCGCCGAAACACAGAGTACACGTACGTTTTGTCACAGCCACAAAGTTCGGTGTTTTTCTGCTCCTCTTTTCGTTATGAAAACGATGTACCGTGCTTAGTATGTGCAGTACAACAACAACAACAACAACAACAACAACAACAACAACAACAACAACAACAACAACAACAACAACAACAACAACAACAACAACAAAGGTGACTCACAATTCTTTCACACGTGCTTTACCTATAGAGTGACTCTATAGCATCGGATTAGAGCAAAAACAAAATGCACAGGTGGCTAAGATGAGGAAATTGATATGCGGCTCCGAGACGCTCAGTGCGGTTCATCGGCGCATAAAGATGTAACAAAGTCAACGCCGCCTGACAGGAGTGAATGATTGCGCTGTAAGGAGAAACGGCGTTTCTGCCCCTGAGCTCGCTTCGAGCTGCGTTGCAGCGGAAAACGAGAAGGATGTTTGTTCACACGTACAACCCAATTTCCTCTCACTTTCGTTGGCTTTCATTTTTCTGTTCTTACTCGGAAATACAGAAAAATTGGCGTAAAAATTTCTGAATTTCGATGAAGCAAACAAAAACTCACACGAAACAAGACGCAGTGTATATCGATGTACTAATACACTAGAGCAGCGCCCAGGCTGTCTTCACTGCACATTTCTTAGGTGGTATTCGAAGATAGGCTTGTCTGGTTAAGAAATGCGTCTGAACTCTTGTTGCGTTATATGTATAAGCCTGCTATTCGGCGCCCTTATTCGACGTACTGGGTACGTTGCAGTGCATCAGGTGTGAGCAAAGCGTCGCAATTGTGTGGAAGCCTAGCATTCAGCACAGTCTGGACCTCACTTCCATAGACAAGACGGAAAGGCGTGAATCGCGTAGTTTCTGGGATGGCAGTATTGTACGCGAACGTGACGTACGGTGCCACCTAATCCCACGTCTTATGTTGGAGATCTACGTTTTTGAATAATATGTCGGCGATGGTTTTGTTTGGTCATTCTGTCAAGCCGTTGTTCGGCGGATGATATGCCGTGGTAGCTCGTCTAGCTGAGCTTGAATACGTCATACATGAGCTGGGCTTTGAGAACTGTCCCTCTGTCTGTGATTACGCACGACTAGGCGCCATGTCGAAGAACGATCTGGTCTATAAAAAAAAAACTCAGCAACATCGGAAGCCATAGCACGTTGTAGTTCCTTTGTTTTGGCTTATTCCGTCTAATACTCAGTGGCTATACTACGATCCACTTGTTTCCGGCAGATGACAGCAGAAAGGGCTCCGGTAAAATCATTCCTATTTCATCGAAAGGGGCCCTAGGTGGTGCGAGCAGTTGAAGAAGCCCCAATTGCTTCAGTGGCGGGGCTTTGCGGGGGCTTTTGAGGTATGGCTTAACGGATGCGGAAAGCTTAAGCAACTAACTAGTACGCTTGTCTAACTCTCACGAGAGTTCGAGAAGAACCTAAGTTACCATATGTGGGCTCGATATGAACAAGTTACTTATTTTGACAATTTATGCAGACCAGTGTAAGTGAGCTGTGAAGTGAATTAGCATATAGGCCGGGCCGAAATATCTGTGGATGTCTTTGAAAAAAAAAAACGACAACAACCATCTGTCACTTTTTTAGCTAGCTTTATTTAAAATGCCCGGTTTGTTTCTTCAGGATTCCTACTTGCACCATTTATGAAGTCTCAAAAAACACTTGCACGTCTTTTTTATAAATGTTCCACACATCTCGATAATTCGGAGCACATTTTCAAGCACTCTGCGAGAACGCAACCGGATCGCGAGTTGACGTTTTCAGAGCTCTCTGCATCCACGAATGAAAGCGTTGTCCATTTTCACTCCAGTTGTTTGATTAGGACATTCTGCCGAAGCACTGCGGGGCCTAATTGACCCGGCGTCTCTCCAGTTTCGAGGGACTCCGTCAAAGAACCCGTCTTGATTGCGCGAAAACAAGAAGCGTTTCACACTGCTTGGGCCCATTGGCCTCACAGAGAGAGCTCCCAGCCCGAGAAAGCGACAGGCAAACGAAAAAAGGCTCGACAGAGGGACAGACAGAGCCACGCCCAGAGAGAGGCTTGTTGTCGGTGGCAAAAGAGGCGTGCGCGCCTCTCCGGATGATTAATTGAAAGCTCGCTGATCAATA
Organism: Rhipicephalus annulatus; assembly: GCA_013436015.1. Lineage (NCBI taxonomy): Eukaryota > Metazoa > Arthropoda > Arachnida > Ixodida > Ixodidae > Rhipicephalus > Rhipicephalus annulatus. The sequence goes on from WOVY01009949.1 coordinate 250,616, forward strand.
GCTTGGGATGCGGCGCTTGGCTGCCTCGAATGTCTCTCTGGTGCGACGCCGCCGGGGTGAGGAGAACGAGGCGACGAAGACGACGTCTTTGTTCGCCTGTATAGGCGACGCTTTTTTCGGCGCCCATGGACGAAGAAAGAGAGGAAAAGGCTGGCACCACGCGCAAAGTACGTGAGGCTGGCTCGAGACGACGACTTGGCTTCGGGGTCAAGAGACGTGGACCGTTGATGCCGGCCTGATAGCGGGCGCCACACGTCGCGAAGTCTCCGGAGACCGACTTGCAGGGCCATTTCTTTGGTGGAATTCGAGGCTGGGCTGGCTTAACGCGGGAATAGACACATTGTCAGGAACGTGGTTTGGTCGGCTTTTGCGGGAAGAAGGAGGGAAAGGGTGAATTATTGAAGAATGAGAATGTAATGAATCGATCGTTGTGTTCTGTAATTTAGGCGTTGGCTGCAATCTGTTTCGTGAGGGAGTGAGTGAGTAAGTGACTACATTTTAGTACTTATCAAATTAGATAGCCAGCGCTGGAACTATTCTTAAGGTTGCATGAACATTAGGTCGTCATTGGGTCTTTTTTTTCCAAAGCAGTTTCAAGACTTGGCGTGCTTCTCTGGTGAAATATTGCCACGTGCACGGAGAAAAAAAAAAGAGAAATGGGCTACTTTATTGACTTCTTTCTTGTCTTCTTTGTTGGCTTTGTGCCCTGTGAATGGCACGTCGGCCTTTGTGAGGCGTGTAAGAGGCTCGGCGCTGATCAACGCGCTGATCCTGATCTACGCGGCATGCGTAAATACCTTGAAGGCAAGACTGCTTCGCCTCCGAAGGCTTTCAGGCGCGCAGTCTCATCCCTGTGCCTACGCGACGACGTTCCTGAGAGGAAAAACTTCAAGCCGCACCAAACGAATTTCCTGCTAGTGATTCCAATCACTCTACAACAAGAAATTTTAGAGGCCTTTCCCGACGAGCCGACTGCGGGACATCTGGGGCCAACTTGTACACTGCTGTGAATTCAAAAAAAAAACAGAAAAAAACTACTGGCCCAGCCTGAGCGCAGATGTCGAACGCCACGTGAAAACCTCTGCCGAGATTGCCAACGTTGGAAAACGCTGCTGAGAAGGTCCACTGGCTTGTTGCAACCAATCGAACCCCCGGAAAGACCATTGCAGTGAATTGGATCGATCTTCTTGTTCTTTTTTCGACTTCAAATTATGAAAACAAAGGAATATTGCTAACAGCAAACTATACCTTACACACTACGCGGGGAATGCGGCGTTACCTTCCGGCAACGCGGGCGTTGTCGTGAAGAACATTGCCCTCCCACATGATGCAACCACAGTCCTTATCACCGAATGAGGTACGGCATTCACCGCAGACCTCACACAGCAGATTCTACGCTGAAGCCACACTGTTCATCGCAAAAGCATAGCCTATCACCCACAGACAAATGGCCTTACCGTGCGTTTGAATAAGACCCTCGCCGACATGCTCGCTATGTAGTATACTGACGTCGCGCACAAGACATGGCATGAACTCCTCCCGTACGACACGTTAGCGTATGACACCGCATCACAGGAGACAACGCCAATGACTCCTTTCGAGCTCGTTTTTAGATGCGGAGCATCTAATACTCGAGGCTTGTAGTGCGGCGCCGTCCGCAAGCTTCCTCCTCCTTCTTCCACCATCTGTGCATCCCTTCCTCCTCTACACACCGCGCGCGCTTCACTCCTCCACCATCTGTGCACCCTTCCTCCTCTACACACCGCGTGCGCTTCTCCTCTTCACGAACATTCGCTAGGTGTATAATGTAGCGCGCATGCGCCGTCACGCTTCGAGAACATCGGCAGCTGACGCGCACGCATGCGCCGTCGCGCTTCGAGAACATCGGCAGCTGACGCGCGCGCATGCGCCGTTGCGCTTCTTCCCCTTCTCGAACATTCGACAGCTGACGCGCGCATGCACCGTCACCCACCATCTGTGCCGCGCGCGCTTCTCCCCTTCGAGAACATTCTACAATTCTCCTGATTCTCCAGTGGACGCGCATGCGCCGTCGCGCTTCGAGAACATTCAACAGCTGACAGTGCATGCGCCGTCGCGCTGTATATATACTCAAAGTCGGCGCTCGCTCGCTCAGTTGCCGCTCGTCGGTTGGTTTGTACGGCGCGTCGACGTCCAAGGTCGCGGTGAAATGAATGCCAACGAATCCACAAACACAATGATCGACGTCCCTTCGACCAGCGCCGCCCTTTCGCATACGTGTGTACGTGTTCACTCATTTAACACCCCCTCCTACAACCACGTTAACCAATTTAGCCATCGACCCAAGTAAGTCGCAATTTAACACCCCATTTCACAACCACGTTAACCAATTTAGCCATCGACCCAAGTAAGTCGCACTTTAACACCCCGTTAACCAATTATATGCTCCGCATCCTCCTCAGTAATCCCCCGAGGGAAGCTGCGGGCAATCTTTTAGCCGCCATGCTGGATGCGATGTTGCTTCAGGTCGACGACGGGGTCACTCGCGATGACGTTGCCTGCTTCCTTCTACGTGCCGAGGAAGCTTGCTGGAATACGTATCATAGAGCAGGAGCACATGGACACCCGACTCTACAACCAAGAACGATGGGACAAACAGTACGAACCCGGTGACCACGTCATGGTGTGGACACCGATTCGCCGCCAAGGTATGAGTGAAAGTATATCGCGACGGTATTTTGGACAATACAGGATTGCCCGACAACTGGGGGCCCTATTATACGAAGTTGTGCCTAACGAAGTGACACAGATCCAGCGAGGACGCCTGTGACCTGAAATAGTCCACGTTGTGCGTCTCAAAAAGCTTTTTGAGCGTAAACAGACCGAAATTTTCATCGCTTTGATCTTTCTACGCGCTTGCAATTGCTATCATTTGTTTCTAGTGCGTTGTTATTTTATCATCAGACCGATGCTTTTTTTTTTCCACCGTGGGGCGATCTCAAGTGCACGAGGAAAAAAGAAGGGGATTGGGCTATCTTATCGAGTCTTTTATCAGCGTCACGCATGTGATCGGGTGCAGCGGTGCGCCATCCTGATGTCGGATGTGTTGCGACGCAACGAACAGATAAGGCACCACCACATCCGCCGCCGGGCAGTGTGGTAGCCACTGTTCGACCCCATGTCCTGTTTTTGTTTTTTCGCCGTCGCCGAGCGGTGCTTGCTTTCGGGCGCAAGTCAGTCTAATAAAAAAATTTTAGGGGCGAAGCTCCTCTTGATCTTACCTTGTCCGGCGTAACGTAACCGGCCATACAGACAGATAAACAGGCAGGTGAGTAGACAGACAGACAGACAGACAGACAGACAGACGGATGGACGGACGGACAGACGGACAGACAGACGGACAGACAGACGGACAGATGGGCGGACCGTTGCGTGGTTCCTCTCATCATCATTCACTCCGCGGATGTGCTGTGATTTTTTTTTTTATTTTATTGCGGCCGTGGTCTGCCTCTCAATTGGTCCGTGCACCGGCCATCGTACCGTCACCTATACGTGACATTACGTATAACGTAGGAGTCGTAGGACTTCAAAGATGACAAGTGACATTGGTAGCCTGTTGAGAAAAAACTGACATCGGCAGCGTTTAGCCAACGAATGCAAAAAAAAAAGACAGGATTCCAGCGAAACTGGATTATTTTACTTATACAACCTGCGAGATAATATCACGATCCCCATTCGTTTCATGAAATTCTGGGCATAGCTTGACAAATTACGATGCGATTATGAGGCATGAGGCAGTGGAGCACTATGGATCAATTCTTACTACCTATAAGGTTCCCTAATGAGCACAATATTCTGAGCCCACAGATGTTTTCGCCCCCATCGAAATGCACCCGTCAGTGCGAAAATTTAACACGAGTCTACCATCGTAAAAGCACCTACTTTTTAACTGAGTGTTCTCAAGTAGCTAATTATAACAGTTGAGGTTTAACGTACCGAAGCCACAGTATACGATTATAAGGCACGCCATTTATAGTGGAGGTCTCCTGATATTTTGGCCGCCCGAGGTCTTTAACGTGCTAAGCGATCGAACATTTTACTCCCATCGAAGCTGCATCCGTCGCGGCCTGGATTTGATCCCGCCACCTGTGCGTCGGCAGTCAAGCTATAGTGGCTAGTAGCCATATATAATCGAGCCGTTAACCACTACACCACCGTAGTGGGTTTTTGTCTAGCAACTGTTTACGAGAAAACACAAGGAAGCATGTTTACTAGTCAACGCCTTGTATGTGCACTTCTGTCTTCGTCTCGTCTTGGTTACGATAGCGCTGTTCTGCGCGTTCGCTAGAGTACAGCCGCCCAAAGTTTTAACTAGCGTGTGCAGCGGTGACATTCCTTTGAGTCAGCGCCTTACGATGGAACTAAGCTGCAAAATATTGTTTTGTGGGTGTCCACTTGACAACAACTTTTTTGGAAGTTAGTTTTATTGTATTGCGAAGGCGTGCTCACGCAAGCACGCACGCACGCACGCGCACACAAACACACGCACACACACACACACACACACACACACACACACACATGCACACGCACACGCACACACACACAGCACACACGACACACACACGCACACACACATCACACCCACACAACACACACACACACACACACACACACACACACACACACACACACACACACACACACACACACACACACACACACACACACACACACACACACACACACACACACACACACGAAAACTGCCACTCACGCGCGCTGTTAAAGATTTGGTCAGCTGTTCAATCTACATCAACAAAGTTGATCCTTGCATAGCCAGTTTCTTCGTTCCTCATAGGTGGACTATGGTACGTAAAATAGCTCATTCTTTAATTAACGCGGAACGTGTAGTGACACTCGGGATCAGGGCGCCATAGTGAATCGGAAGGTGGCTTTGCGGCAATACGTTCTACATTTTGTTCATTTTCTCGAACACGGGAACACTCTTTCTGCCCGGAAGTATTGAAAATAAATGTGCCGTCCAGATTGCATTTGATAAAATCACGCGTTATTGTAGCGCGTTCGTGGATTTCATATTTCAGCTCTTCGATGAAATGAAGACAACCGCGCTAACTGCGCAGTTACTGTCAAGAACGCGAGAAAGCCTTCTGGAACATTCCACGCTCGGCCGCCGTATGTTGGCAGGACATTTTTTCTTGAGATTTTCTTTTCTACATTGCCAGTGTCGCGCTGATCGTCGTGATAACAACGGCATCGTGGCGGCGTGCGACAGTGACGTAAAGACAAGATTGACCAATGCGCGAATGAAGAAACGTTTCCAGGCGTATCGACGCATGAACCAAGCATTGTGGAATCATGATCCTCGTGTCGAAGTGCGTCTTTGCGGGGGGGGGGGGGCAGGAACCGCCATTTTGCTTCTTTTTCTCGACGTTGGTGGTTTGTCGGTTAAGCTCTGCGCCACATTGCCTTCGCTCACTGACAGTGGCTGGACTTGACGACGTGGTGCGCGTTTTACATTGCGTCTTCTATATCAACTCTAGAAGAACTTGCTTGAACATCCGGGCATTGAAAATGCGAGGAACAGTTCGAAAAGCTTCTTGCCTGACAATCCTTCGGAAGAAGCCGCAGTGTGCTCCGGTTGCTAGAAAAGGCTCCTCGCTGCTCGTCGTGCGCAAGAATGGCTGCCAGCTTTTCACGGACATTTATTTCGACTCGCACTTTGCTCCCGCACGACAATTTTTGCCCCACCACGCAAGCTTCTGGAATATGTGCGACATTCGGCGAATACGCGGAACCTGGACTCATTCACGAATTTACCGTAGGCCTAACGCTAATGGAGCTCTTTCGAAGCCGGAGAAGCGATATTACAAGGTACAAGTTGTGCCTGCCATGGACTCATTTTTTGTTCTGTGCGTTAAACAACCGTCGGCGTTACCTGGATAAAGAGCTTAGACACATGGCAGACGTCTCTTCGAAAACTACTGGGATCACCCTTCACGGAGTACTTGCTCATCGGACAAGTAGTGAGCTGGCTTTCTTTTTCTCATCTTCATTTTTGTCTTTAATCTTTCAAGATGGGGAGTCCCCGAGCTCGTGAGGGTGGGACGCAGCTTAGAGTGTGTCAGCTGAGTATCTCTCATTGGTACACGCCGGGCATCTTGATTACGCTCGAAAAAAAGTTACGCTAAGGTATCTGCGTCTTAAAATTAAGCCAGAATCTTTTCTGGGCGTGCTGCGCCTACGTAGCGGGTGTTCGCCGTGACCGAATTTGAGATGACTGGCCGTGTCACTGGTGGGGTGATGCATATAGCTTCAGGTACAGCTCAGGAGTAGCAAGCACTAGACAAGCTAGCTTGATAACCGTCCTCTCGATATCGTCACGGACATTTGCCCGTTCCGAATGACGTTGCGACCTCAGCCACTATTTCGTAATCTGGTATTCCGCGGACGGTGCGAGTGTGGTCTTGTGGTATGAGAACTGTGGTTTTGAGGAAGCAAATGGCATGCGGAATTACCTCGTTAGCTCGATGGTTTTGTTAATGCTGTCGAATTCCAGGTCAAGGTCAGCACTTCCTTCTGCAACGAGTGGACGTCGCCGCCAAGTTTGTTGCGTTTGATGTGCGTGTGTGGGCACATTGATGTACGGGCAGTTTGTCCATTGTTGTGGTATGCGTCTCGCTTATTCGCTCGCACCGCCCACTTCGGTCGAGTTTTCGAAGAACGGTTCACGTACCCTTGCGAACCTCGTCACTGTTAGTATACACAAGTTGTTCCCACGTCCGTGTTTCTAAAGAGTGCTGTTTGAACGTTTCAGGTGCCCAGTCGCCGCGAGCTTCCGTGCATCGACGTCTGACCACGGCGGTCTTTCGAGCACCAGCGCTCGATGGACACGTTAGGAGGGATACGACCAGTGCCCTCTTTCGATTTTGTCACGGACATCGCACCCTTTTTGAATGACTTTGTGAAGTGAGCCTTATTTCGTACCGAGTAGCCCGCGCGTGATGGTGCACTTGAACGAACTGTGGTTTCGCGGAAGCAAAGTGTATCTGGAATCGCCTCGCGATCGTTTGATTTAATCGAACGTACCTCGTTGGATGATCCGCCCATTTTTATCGAGTTCTCGGAGTACGGTCCGCGCATGCGTGCGAACCTCGTCACTGTGAGTACGCCACTTGTCCCTGTGTCTGAGTTTGCAAACAGTGCTTCTTGATCGTTTCAGGTGTTTTGCCGCCACGGACTGCCATACATCGACGTAGGACACTGACAATTATCCGAGTACCAACACTTGAATTCGACGTTACATTGCAAGTGAAACGACAGTGGTATTCCAGGCTGGTTGAACCCTTTCCGAATGGCTTTGCGAAGCGACCGTTATTTCGTGTCGAGTAGCCCGCGCGTGATAGTGCGTTCGAGTGAAATGTGGTTTCGCAGAAGCAAAGTGCATTCGAAATATCCTCGCGAGTGTTTTGTCTAAAAACGGGAAAATTACTGGTTTCGCAGAGGGATCGCTGTTTTTCCTGGTTGAATCGTTCCTCATGACACCTCTTTTATTCGAGGTGCTACACTTACTGCGAACTGTTGAGGTTTACTTCTAGGCTCCTCTTCGAGTCCCGCCATCCATCCTATAGTGTCCATGTGTGGATCGCAGCACACAACGCCGGTGATTGTGAGTTGCTAAATCTTTTTTTTTTCATTTATATTGCTTTAAAAGCGGGTTTTGCATTCATTCAGTTGCACCAAGGCCTGAAGATGTCCCATTTCCGAACGAGCTGTGCACCGAAGACTGTCCAGCCTCGGACCACTGCATTGAACTTTGTATGGCCGGGACAGCAGCGTCGCCAGATTCAATGGCTGACACTTGTCAACGGGAGAGCCTTCAGTAAGTGCTATGCCCTAATCTCGGGTTAAAATATAGCGTTCACAGGGCTCCTACAGTGGCAGTGTTCACATGTGCTGAACATTACCGACGCGTGTTGTTGCAGCTTCCTAGCTTGTGTAGGTTTGTCATCGCTACCCGCGACAAGCACATCGACCTGGCTCTTCCAAATTGCTTCCGAAGCTATCCATTCCTCAGACCTCCTGAGGCATGGCGCGTCGTACGGCCAAACCTTTCGGAACCTTCGCACTGCTTCGTTGACGGCCTGATCCTGGCAGACGGACATTGCTGCTACCATTGAAATTCTGCCAGTAAGTGTTGCATTCATGCGACTCTTACTGCGGCGCTTTTCACATGTACTTAGGTTTTCCGCCGTGTGTTGTTGCAGCTTCCCCGTGTCGGTATGTCATCGCTACCCACGGCAAGCATAGGGAGCTGGCTCCTGCTTCAAAGCTATCTGTTCCTGAGTTCACCTGCGGCATCAGTCGTCGTATGGCTAAACATTTTGGCACCTTCTCACTGCTTCGCTGATATCATCCATGCTGATGGCACACTGCGGCTACCTTCGTAAAAAGTAAGAACAGTTATTTTTGTATCTTAGCTCTATCCTTCACACTCGAGGCGCGTAATTTCACCCGTGGCCCTACTTTGAAATCCACAAACAGCCCCTGAAATATAGTTCAATTGCACAGACTCTCTGCTTTAATGAATATTCATTCCAAACGCCTATATCTACGTGGTCAGCAGAATATCTTGAGCATCTGTTGGCTTGGCGCAACTGCACTTGCGGCACTCCAACTGTGCCTTGCTGATATCCCTTTTTATGAAGGCCCGTGGTTGTTAAGGACAAATTTGCAGTCGTTTTGCTTCTTTCGCTTAGTAGTTTCCTAGCGACGAGGTTTGACTAACCATACACATGAGAACTGATAGACAATCGTCTTGTTGACTCAATTTAACCTATTGTTCTCAGCTCCTTATTGATAAGACTAAGCTGGTCCTAGCACTTCTATAATAGCCGTAGACATGCAATGAAGGGCACGAAATAACAAGGCAACTGTAACGCCGTGTCTTGCGCTCTTTCCTCTTGTGTGTGTTCATCAGCTTCGCCTCGTAAGCCATACACGTTGCTTGCATCATGTGTTTTCTGCAATAAAGCTTCACGGCGTCATCGGCTACGTGTGAAAACGAAGCAACGATGGGTTGAGGAGTTGACAATGTTCAAAGTATATGCTTGTTCCAACGAACATTACGTCTTTACCAGCTGCGCGATATCCTTGTGCTTCATGTGCTATACTGAAAAGTGAGCAATATATATATATATATATATATATATATATATATATATATATATATATATATATATATATATATATATATATATATATATATGTATATATGCCTGCCAAATGCAAAAAAAAAGTCGGGAACTAAAACCTCGTAGCTTTGTTTTGCTCTTTGTATACCCGGCTAAGCGAGTGCTTGTAACCAATGTAAATTCCAACGCACGCAAAACTCGACAGTAATCGGTAAGCTCGCTATCAGTGAACTTAATTAACACAAAGCAAAGACAACTGTTTGCAGAAAAGGCGCGAATAAGCTCGAAAAGATGCGCCAAAGTGACGAAAATTCTACGAACTAAAAAAGAGGGAAAGAGGAGCCAGATATATTTAATATGATCGCAACTGACAATCCTGACAGCAATGTTGGTAAAACGAACGTTTCATGCAGGCAACCTGTTCTTTTTTTTTTTACGTTGGCTGCCTCGACAAAGACAAGTTCGCTTGCAGAAGCATTGGCTGCCCCATGCACTGCATTTCCCAATGTACGCAGAAATTGTACAGACAAACTGCCTTCAGACAACTCGAAGTATACTAACACTCGTCTAGTGTGTTGTTTCAGGGTCTCAACGTGTGTTCTCGCCGGTGACGCGCCGCACAAGGTTTATCCAGCCCGCTCTCGACTTCGGAAACATCCGCGGCATTGTCTCAAGAGCGACGACTTCCGGTCTGATCGTTCTACCGGAGGCTCTAGACCATTCAAGTCTTCGTACGCTTCTAAGACTTCGTTGGGTCATCTGCACTATCTTCACTGCGTGTGGTTGTTCTCCAGAAAGACTCCAGTCTCCTTCGCTCGAACGTCAACCGAATGTCATGTGATATTTTTCTTTACATAAGCCGAAAAGATATATATATATATATATATATATATATATATATATATATATATATATATATATATATATATATATATATGGTAGTAAGGCAGGGAGGTTAACCAGAAAGCAATGGTCCGGTTTGTTACCCTGCACTGTGGAAGGAGAAATGGGAGACAGAAAAGTAAGGAAAAGGGAATGTGAGAAAGGAAGCGGGACTGAAGCGAAAAAACACACACACACTAAGACGTCACAAACGTTCGACGAAGCGGGTCGATTGCAGAAACTTCAGGAGGGCCTTCGTCGCTTTTTGGCGTCAGCAAGTTTCCCTGCATTGAAAAAATAATTTATTTGCGCCAATGAGTAGCGCATATTGCTGCTGCAATAGAGAGCCGAAGAGTAAGAGAGAAAAAAAAAGGATGTTGCGTCGTCTGTAAATGTTTAGTGGTTGAGAGAAAGGACATTTATTTACATTGTGCGCTTTTGTAGAGTTAAAATATTGCACAGCGTGCTGTTACGCGCGCTCTTTAGCTGGATCAGAACGTCCAATTTTGCAGGTAATTTCTGGCATTGTTGCGTTCTGGATGGATCGAATTTACTTTTTAGTGCTCTTTCTTCCAAATTGTGGTGTGCAAACGTAGTGTACCTGGCAACGTCAATAACACGTTTATTCATGAGAACTGTTCAGTACCGTGCTGATCGGATATCGGGTGCTGAAGGGGTTGTTCGCTCTTGTTCATGGGCATACGCTTTGGGAACCGTTCAATAACCTGCTTGTTTTTAAGCTAATATTGGTATCAGAGTGATTACTCTCAACCAATTGATATGTTGATTATTCAAATCTAGTGTTAGTATAAACCTGCCTGGTCTTTGCCCAAAATTCGAATTTGGCGAGTTCAGATCTTTGAACTGGTTTGCAATAAATTCGTTGTGTCGTATTGACAAAAGTACGTTTGGCTTCCTACTGGGGTTAGAAGGCGGGCCATTCGTAAATTCAACCTATTTACGTGGAAATCGTCATGTCGAATCAGTAGAAACCATCCTTTGGCTTTGTCTCTTGGTTAAAATTGGGGTATTTCGTCCATTGAAATTATTTGCACGGAATTCGTCGTGTCGAATTTGTAGAAGCCCTTTTGAATTAGTTCCGAGGCTAGAACGCAGGTCTTTCATTCATTTAAATAGCTTGCGCCTAAACCATCGTGTCGAACTGGTAGAAGCCTTGGCTTCACCTCAAGGTTTGGTCTCCGGATGGTTGACCTCGAGGTTATTTAAACCACTGAACAACCTTCTTGTAAAGACTAATTGTGTGGAAGCGGTCGGAGCTCAAAGGACCCATTTGGCTCTAACTCTAGAGTTTAATGCAGGGTGGTTGTTTTGAGTATTCAATGTCTTCAAAACTTTTCTTGCAACAAAGTGGAGTTTCATAAATTTTATGTGTTCTCCAATATTTCACGATTGTGCCCGCAAATTCATTGACGTTCTAAGCGTAAATAATGAAGTTTTCCGTAAAGCACCCATGGTATTGCGATACGTCGTTGTAGTAGCGAACCTCGAGTTATACTTTCGATTGCTATTCACATTGAAATTGTTCACTGCGCTTGTTTATTTGTCTTTGAACTGTGGGTTGATCTCGGAGTGATTTCTCTACCCATTGAACGGATATGTTGTATAACAATCCTCCTGTGACCAGTTCAATTGGCCCCGCCATGGTGGTCTAGTGGCTGAGGTACTCGGCTGCTGACTCGCAGGTCGCAGGATCAAATTCCGGCTGTGGCGGCTGAATTTCCGTTGGAGGCGGAACTGTTGGAGGCCCGTGTACTCAAAATTGGGGTGCACGTTAAAAAACCCGAGGTGGTCGAAATTTCCGGAGCCCTCCGAAACAGCGTCTCTCATAATCATACGGTGGTTTTGGGGCGTTAAAACACACAAATAAATCAATCAGTTGAGTGCTCGTTTTAAAGCAGTTAACCTAAAGCATGTTTCATTCAAGTAATCTTCCTTTGGACAGGCGCAGTGTTTTCATACGTGTTCTTGTTTTTTATAAATGTCACCGATCTCCAATTGATGAGCTCAACACACCTTCACAGTAGCGCACAACGTAAATAAATGGAAAAGGGGTGGCCTTGTACTCTCGCCAATGAATGCTCTGTGCATGACGAAGGCGTATTTATATGACACTGACTATATAGCTGCTTTGTGGTGCCAGCCATAATGTTCGTGATATTATTGTACCTAAATCATTGTGCTTCAATACATGTCTACAAAGCATTCGCTTTGAAGCATGGTATTGCTTCTGTTAATTTTCTTACATGCACATACAGTAACTGTACGTTAACTATAAACATGACTATAATACCTGAACCATACACACGGCAAAGTTAATGCACAATTGAATCTTGCAAAATTTGTTGCCTTCATAGATGCTACATACTGTCTGGCACCAATTGCATGTTTTGTCTAGGTAGGGCAGAGTAGATATTTGCCCCGTGAAACGTTTGCATAAGCTGTTTGTAGATTGACTGTTTCTCCAATAAGACTGTTAATCGTGTTCATTGTTTTAAAGAGGCCATTGTTATGCATTCAATAATTGAGTGCACTAGCTTATATGAATGCTTTCATGACAGGCAGCTTGAATAGACGTTTGCACATTGCTTCAAAAGCCAATAAAATTGTTCTGAGTCCTGTCCTTAGTAAATCTCTTTGATCGGCTATTTCCTGTGCATGTCAACGTAGCTACGCTTTGACAATTACAACTAAAAGCACAAGCACAATGGTATGTATTGATTTTGCACGGCTGCACCCCCTAGCACAGCTAAGGGGTGCAGCCGTGTCATGCAATTAACCCTTGCCCAGGACCACCGAAATTTTTACTCTTTGCGTGTACATATGTGTACACGCACGCATACACACATACCAACATTGCGTGGTACTTCCACCAATCTTCACCGTTTCACGAGAATGTCTGGCTACGCCTTTGCTTTGCGTGGCCGGGTTACTATATTTTACGCTATATGGAGCTTTATATGACTGTACATGGCTTCTCTGGTAGTGTGATCTACTTTGACGCAAAAAAAAAAATCGCAGAAGATTGATATTACTGTCGTAAGTACGTCTTGCTTCTATGCCTCTGTGAAGCAGCCACGTAGAAATTCACATCAACAGTTTCACTTTTGTTTGGCGTGAACAACATTGGTACAACGCATGCTTTGCGCACGCCTGTTGATTTGATACTGCATCAAGATGTCGTTACCAGTGTTCATACGATCATCTAGATATGTGTCCAATGCCGTGCACTATCATTACTATTTGTAGGGTTGTAGTAGTGTGAGGGAGTGTTCGGAAGAACCGTGTCGAAAATCTTCAAGAACAGCTGTCCAGCGGCACATAGAAAAACGAAGCGAAACAAGGAAGCCAGGTTAGCTAACCTGCGGCAGTTGTTGATCTTAATTTCTGTGCCGTTGTTAGCACGTAGCTGTGATCCTGGCCATCGTTGTTTTGTTTGCTAGCTACGCTTCCTACGTAACAGCGGTTGCCCGGTTGCGGTGTTTGGCCAGGCTTGGCTGCTGACATTTACGGTGCGGGTTCGATACCAGCTGCTGTGGTCTCATTTTTATAGTAGGTGAGATGTTATGTGTGCTAAAATTTAAGCGTACCTTGAGAAACTCAAGGTGGATTGTGTACTGGGTGTAGATGAGGGCTCCGGAAAGCCACGCCGCGGTAGTCTAGTGGCTAAGGTACTCGGCTGCTTACCCGCAGGTGGCAGGATCAAATCCCGGCTCCGGCGCCCGTATTTTAGATGGACGCGAAAATACTGTAGGCCCGTGTGCTCAGATTTGGATGAACGTTAAAGAACCCCAGGTCTTCGAAATTTGCGGAGCCCTTCACTACGGCGTCTCTCATGCTCATATGGTGGTTTTGGGACGTTAAGCTCCGCATATCAATCGAGGATTTCGGAAGTTTCGACCACCTGAGATACTTGCCGTGCGCTGACATTGCATGTCACGGGCCTCTGTCATCTAGCTGCTATCAAACTGCAAGTCGCAGGCTTAATTGTACATGCGTACTTCGAACCATCCACCGAGCACGTGCCTCCTTATGTGTGTGGTTTAAGCACACAAAGGAATTTGCCGATTCAGAATGTGTGCAACTGATTGGCTGATATGGGAGGTTTAACGTCCCAAAACCACCATATGATTATGAGAGACGCCGTAGTGGAGGACTCCGGAAATTTCTACCACCTGGGGTTCTTTAACGTGCACCCAAATCTGAGCTCACGGGCCTACAGCATTTCCGCCTCCATCGGAAATGCAGCCACCGCAGCCGGGAATCGAGCCCACAACCTGCGGGTCAGCAGCCGAGTACCTTAGCCACTAGACCACCACGGCGGGGCATGTGTGCAACTGTTTAAAGCTTGTGTAACCTTTTTTTTTTTAGTCTACGCGTGGACTCCTTTTATCCCTTTAACAGGAGGAGCAATGGGGTATGTTTTGGTGTAAGCGCACTGATGAGGCGACGGGCAAGTCTGTAGTCTAGAGCAGGACGGTGCACTGCCGTATACATTCACGAACACAGTTTGTGGGGGGCATAAGCAGGCCATTGTGATTTCCGTACATGCACACTAGCCTTGTATAGCAGCGTAGAGCTAAGCCTAAGGGAGAATAGGGGGATAAGGAAGTAGAGCGAACGTGAGAGAGGAAGGACTCCTACTTGAAGAAGAATGTACCTGCTGGGATGTATGCTTCAAAAGTCGTCTCTGGTGTGGAAGTCATGGTTGTCGACCTTTAGAACAAACCTAAATAGAAATAACGATTTTTGTCATGCAAGTTAAAAATTACTCTCAGGTTTCCGGGATAACCACGCTTGCCGTGAGAAGAAACTTGGTATGCGTGAAGAAATCTGGTGACGATTCCATCTCAAGATTTTGGCACTAAACACCATTACGCTATATATCATTAAATGCGAAGCATTTCCTGGCGAACTTCGGCGACTTTGAGCGTATCTATCTATCTATCTAACCGCCTACGACTTTTAGCTCTCCTGGCCGTTAGGATAATGGTATCGATACCAAACTTGGTATGGCATAACATAACTATATGACGAGCATATTTAACTAGTCGTAACACAAAAATCGTGACATGTATGTCATGAATGTCATTATATGCATGTCATGGTCTTGCTGCTCTTGCGGTAGTTTCATTCACATGGCATGTTGCAAAACTGGTAAGGTATAGCACGATTGCATGGCGAACACAAGCGACAGACCCTAACATGAAAATCATGATATGTCTCTCATGTAACCACATGACTACAAGCCACGCTCATGATGCGCTCTCTGCCATTTCGCTAGTTTCACATGTGCCAAATTTGGTATTACGTGATGTCAATGGATGACGAAGGTATGTGACTAGTGCAAACATGACAATGATGAAATGCGTGTCGTGTGAGAACATGACTACATGCCACAGTCAAGGAGCCAAAACACTTCGACGTGACCCTGCGCGGGTGCGCGCCGGTATTCGTTTCGTCGCGTCACGCCGGCGTTGCCATGCCAGGCGCCGGTCCTGCCATATACTCGCAGGCGCGCGCTGCGTTGCTTTGACGCATGCGCGTTTTAGCGCATCCGGCGTCCCTCCGTCTCGATAAGAGGCAGACGCAGTGCTGTCTGGGTAGCGCACTGGCGCGAAATGCAGCATGTCGTATGGAGTGCCGGTGGCCGTCGGGCCGCGCGATCGGACGCTGGTCGCGCTTGGCATCAGGCTAAAGAGTGTTCGCGTTTGGCTAACGTAGCGTCGCTGTGCCCGCGTGCGTCAACGTTACGTTAAAGTATATTGGCCCTTCATGATGCACTCGAGGGCGTTTCGCTAGCTCCACATATACCAAATTCGGTGTTATGTGACGTCAATGAATGACACAGGTATATGATTGGTGCAAACATGATAATCATGAGACGCATGTCAATTAAGAACACGACAACATACCACGCTCATAGTGTGCTCGTGTCCGTTTCGCTAGCTCCACATATACTAAATTTAGCATCACGTGACGTGAATATATGTGAACAACACATCCAAGTATGATAATAATGACACGGAAGTAATGTATGACATCATTTACCTCCACCTCGTTACGTTGTGCTGATTTTAAAGTGACATATCAAACTTTTTCATTCGTGCTTCGGATATGATTGATTCCCACTGTATGTGGGATCTGCCAAATTTTTTGTATCTGCTATGTCCTACGTAGCCCCCAAGCCAGTGAAAATGAAGTACATCTTCATCTGAGGGTATTATAGGCTTAACCATAGAAAGTTTTTTAAAAAAAGTTTGTTGAGTGAATGTCGCCAAAATGAAAAAAAAAAAACCTCTTTGAGCTCCAGGACCTCACGTAGTGCGATTTTGGCGCTAAATTAACAAAAGGACAACTCGTCTTTATTTAACTCGTTTACTGAGCAACCAATAATAGTAAAATAACAATACCTGGGGTTTTACGTCCCAAAACCACGACATAATTATGAGGGACGCCATAGTGAAGGGCTCCGGAAATGTCGACCATGTGGTGCTCTTTAGCGTGCACTGGCGTGCACGTGCCTCAACAATTTCGCCTCCATCTAAATGCAACCGCCACGACCAGGATCGAACCCGCGACCTTCTTTGATCAACAGGCGAACGCCGTAGTCATTGTACAACCACCACGGACGAACCTTCGTATACGCCTGCACGTTAGTAACAGACGCCCTGAAAGCTGGCTTCTCCACAATAAATATAATCACGAGGAGAAACCCGTTACACTTTAAAATGGAGGATTGTCTTGTGGCCAATAATTTTCTAAGAGCACGAAATAAAATGAAATGATGACATTGAAGTTCTTCTCAGAGTACCCTTCATAAATGTGAACCGACTCAGTGTTTTATTTTAGCGTCTCTTTAAGGGAACTAGCCTTACGCGCAAGTTTATAGGAAGTCGAAAACTAACAGGCTATCCGTAAGTGTGTTTCCATCTGCAAATTGCACTTTCTCCCTGGGCCGCGCTCCTGCGTATATTTAAGAGTTTGAGTTTGCCCTTAGACTTGACACCTATTGCGTGTTTACAGGCTACCGGAGAAGTGTACGCCATGTGTGGCACTGCGAGCGACAAGTGTCGTAGATAAACACAGCCAGAGCCACGCAACGCTAATGGCAGTGACTTACGCCCTTTGCTCAGTTGCTTGTGTACACCATTGTTAGTTATATAATTATTAAGTCCCAGCATATCAATTGTTTCCTTCTGACAAGAACACTGTTGCAACTGTGGATATTTTCACAAAGATATGGCAGTCGGATAAAATGTCTCCGAGTCGCTACCCGCTCTGCCATCACCGCCGAGAGCTTTGTTTGGTGAATGGCAAACGTCTACGGACAAACTACAGTTGTCTGATAGATGTCGCTGGTATTAAGGTGAATGCAGTTGGACACTGCTCAAGTAATTGTAGCCGGATATGTGGATGAATTCTGTAGTGGTGATGAGGAAGCGGGCTAGCTCCAGAGCACTATATACGAAGTCTTGCGAAGATGTAGGCATTCACTTGTAAATGAGAATCACAGTTGAAACTAGACTACAACGGCTGGCCTATAGTTCTTTGCGTATTGTTCATGGTCAGAGCTAAAACGTCACAAGACAATCTGTAAGTCAAGACATGAGAAGTAACCCGGACCTTTATGCTCTGCCCATATGACTACTCGATGACAAGAGACATCGTCTTCATCTTTGTAGGTTATACTGATCCCCCAATCGGTAGCCCTCTGCACCAGATGTTGTTTTACACGGCCTCAGAGATCGGATGCATTGCAAGTTTTTTACACCTCACTTGGATTCGCCGTGCCCGCGCGATCTTCCCACCTTTGGCCAAGTGACGATAACTTCTTCGTGTTACATCATAATATGTAAAGTCTAGTGACATCAAGATGACATTACAAATTTTGCTGACCTATGCAGTTTAGCGCACACGTGCGCTCAATGCTAGACACAGAGAGCGTTACGTCACGTGACCATGCCAGTATAATACAGCATATGACAGACTGGCCCCTTGAACTGTTCTGCTCTTGAAAGACAAACCGAAACTAAACATGAGGGAACTGCATAGGTCATCAAGGAGAAAGTAACTTGAAGAGTATGACAGAAGACACTTCCACGTTGGTATGAATTCACTGGCCGCTATCATAGGGTGAATGAAAGCTCAAGGGCTGGACTGCTATTTAAAAATTCTAATATTGTTCTTTGCGTTCTCACTCACGAAGATTTTTCCTTCCTTATACATGTGTTTCTGCTCAGGAGCTCCCAAGACAGAGAGAGGATGAGGGAAATAATCGTAAAGTTGGTCAGTGTTTATATTCATGAATGTCTGAGCGTAAAGCTATAGTACCGCCACAGTGCCGAAAACCGTTCCAGTGATTGATGGCTCGCTTTTCAGCGCGATTGCGTTTACGCGGCATTCTCTAAGGTCTATGAAACGTAACTTACCTTGACCATCTCACCATCACATCCGCTTCACCAAAAGAGGCATGAATAAAGCATGTCCTATGCGTTGACGGAAACCATGGGCCGCCCAGGAATACGACGACGAATGCTTGCGACTATGATAAATTTGTTTTGCTGCCCAACAAAGAGGATAAAGCTATCGCTTGTCCAGAGCGGCCAATGTAAGGAACCGCTTTAAGTGTCCCGTTCTTGTCCTGCCGTCGGGTCGTCGGCGGAGCCGTTTCGGATAATTTATTGCGCGTCCTTGTCTCCACTCCGCACTGGCAGCGAGAGATGCCAAGAAAGAAAAAGACGCCCATCTGTGCCCGAATGCGGGGCCCCGAGTCGTCGAGCGCGGCTGTCACCGAAGGCAAGAGGTATTCCACGGACAGTCTGGCAGCGGCGGCACAGTGAAATACAGCGCCGAACGATAAATTTTCGACTACGAAAGCATCTTATCGAGCAATGGAGGAAACTGGCGCTACAAATTTGTTATCCGCAATCTGCTACTGTCGACGCCAGAGCAGAAAAAGAAATAGCATTCAATAAAGACGACGAGAAGCGAGAAAAAAAAACATCGCTCAAGAAGACATCTGGGCGGCATGACATATGTTGCCTCTCGTACAGTGTTGTGAAGATTGCTCAAAACGTTGGATTACGCTTTGTTTCGTGTCCGTTTCCCCGTGCAACAGCTCTCACTAATCGCTTCCTGTTTACTTGGAGAATTGCCTGAATATGAAACAGTTCCTTTCAAAGACAGGAATTTATACATTTAGTACTGAAATATCGTTCAGATGTCGCAGTTCAATCAGTGTTCTAGAGTTATATCAAATACCTAACCTAGACTTGAGAGACCAGTGGTAACAAAGCTGAAGTTCAGGAAAAGACTAAGGTTTAAACGGATTTTAAATGCGAAGCATTTCTTAGCGAACTTCGGCGACTTTGAGCGTATCTATCTATCTATCTATCTATCTATCTATCTATCTATCTATCTATCTATCTATCTATCTATCTATCTATCTATCTATCTATCTATCTATCTATCTATCTATCTATCTATCTATCTATCTATCTATCTATCTATCTATCTATCTATCTATCTATCTATCTATCTATTATCTATTATCTATTATCTATTATCTATTATCTATCTATCTATCTATCTATCTATCTATCTATCTATCTATCTGTCTGTCTGTCTGTCTGTCTGTCTGTCTGTCTGTCTGTCTGTCTGTCTGTCTGTCTGTCTGTCTGCTCCCGACTTTTAGCTTTCCTGGCCGTTTTGATAATCGTATTGATCCCAAACTTGGTATGCCATAACATGACTGTATGACGATCATAAATGCATAATCATAACATGAAAATCATGAAATGTATGTCATGAATGTCATGATTTACATTTCATGGTCTTGCTGCTCTTGCGGTGGTTTCGTTTACATGATAAGTTGGAAAACAGGGATGGTATGACATGACTGCATACTGAACATAATTGACGGACCCTAACGTGGAAACCATGACATGCATATCATGATTGTTATGTTATGACTAGTCTCGACTACATGCCACGCTCATGGTGCGCTCGTGGCCGTTTCGCTAGCTTCGTATCTGCCAAATTTGGTATTACAGGACGTGAACGAATGACGAAGGTATATGTGACTGGTGCAAACATGATAATCATCAGTGCAAGTGCGTGTCATGTAACATGACTGCATGCTACGGTCATGATGCGTTCGTGGCCGTTTCGCTAGCTTCACATGTACCAAATTTGGTATTACGTGACGCGAATGGACGACATTGGTAAAGGACATGTCCAGACATGATAATCATGACGCGTGTCATGTAACAACATGGCTACATGCCACACTCACGATGCGCTGCAGCCGTTTCGCAAGCTTCGCATATGCCAAATCTTGTATTACGTCACGTGAATGGATGACGAAGGTATGTGACTGGTGCAAACATGATAATGATGAGAAGCGTGTCTGCTTGGACTTTTTGTCTGCAGTATTCTATAAATAAATAAATAAATAAATAAATGTAACAACATCACTACATGCCACACTTCGATGTGATACACTTCGTCGTGACCTGGCGCGCTTCGTTTTGTCGCGTTCGTTTTGTCGCGTCACGCCGGCGATACCACGCCAGGCGTCGATCAGTGCCTGTGTTTCCTTGACGCATGCGCCTATGAGCGCGCCCGGCGTCCCTCCATCTCGAAGAGAGGTAGAAGCAATGCTGTCTATGTGGTGCCGAGTGACGTCATGGGCGCGAAATGCAGCATGTTGCATTTCGCGCCGGTTGCCTCTGGGCCGCGCCGACGGACGCTGGACGCGCCGGTCGCGCCTGGCGTCCGCATTGCTAGCGCAGCGTCGCTGCGCCCAGCGTGCGCGCTCGTCGACGCTAGGTCGGAGTATATTGCATAGAGTTTCCCACAATACTAACTACAGGGAACTCTGGCGCTAGTGTCTATGGGAGTTGCAAAACCCGGCGCTTCAGCGAGCATGGGAATGATGGGTGGTACACACATTTGTCTAATTTTCGTACTCCTGGCCTGCTTCTGGCTCTGTGTGTGTTCGTGTGGCTTATAGCTGTTTTTTCACGAAAAGATAAATTAGCAAATGTTCACCGTTTGCACTTCAAAACCTTACTTTTTTAAGCTTACTATTTTGAATCAAGTCCCCAAGTATAAAAGCGTTCGTTCTTTCTTTCAAAACAAAATCGGAACAGATTAATTAACGGAGCCGCAAGTACAATTCGCCGCCCGCAAGTACGAAGACTAGGCAAATGTGTGTACTACCCATCATTCCCATGGTCGCTGAACGATTGCAGCGCCAGAGAGCCCTCTAATTTTGAGAAACTCTATGGTATATAGGGCTCTGCATGATGCGCTCACGGCCTTTTCGCAATCTTCACATCTACCGAATCTGGTATTACGTGACGTCAATGAATGGCAAATGTATATGAGTGGTGTAAGCGTGATATTCATGGTACGCGCCATGTAAGAACATGACAACATACCACGCTCATGATGCACTCGCGGCCGTTTCACCAGCTTCACATATACCAAATTTGATGTCATGTGACGTGAATAGACGACGTAGGTAAATCACACGTCCAAACATGATAATCATAATATGCCGGTCATGTAAAGCATGACTACATGCCACACTCATAGTGTCTTAGCGTGGTTGCGGCCGTTCCACTAGCGCCACATACACCAAATTCGGTATTACGTGACTTGAATGGACGAAGAATGTAAATGACAGGGGAAAACATGATAATCATGACATGGAAGTTTTGTACGGCATAATTAACCTCTGCCTCGTAACGTTGTGCCGATCTTAAAGTGACATATCAACCTTCTTCATGCGTGCTTCACATATCATCGGTTCCCACTGTACGTGGGACCTGCCAATTTTTTCAACACTGGATGTCGCTGGAAGAACGTTAATTTCGACTAGTGGTTTTCTCTTCTTCAAGGCAGCGAAGAAGACAACACCATATGTTGAAACTTGGGCTCCAGAGATAGTCTTTGTTTCAAGAATATTCATCCTTTCAAGCTGTCGTATTTAATGCTGGAATGAATTTTTTCCATACGCTGAATGTTTTGTTCTTCTTTTTCTAAACTGATGGGTGAAAGTATAGCCGCACCCTGCAGAAGTATTTGTGGCCTCGAAACACATCGCTGTCGTTCGTATTTTGTTGTTGTTGTCGCTTTTGAGGTTCTTGTTGTGGTATCATTCATTATTGACGGTCTGTCAACAATAATGCATCAGTATATTAGGACTGTTCTAGTAAGTACCGAGGAAAGAAAACCATTATGCGGCCGTAAACGTTTTTTAAAACATTTGTCAGCTCCTGTGCGGAACGTCACGTTACACCCGTTAAAGGCATTATTGCAAAACAATATGATCTTATGATAAATTTCTGAGCTTCTCGAAAACCCTTGACGCTCACCAGAAAATTGTTTTTCCAGTCGTGGAATCTTAAAACACACTCGTTGATTTTTCTGTAGATTTCTTCCATTTTTTCCTGCAAAAAAAAAGCAAGCAAAGCTTGGGGTGGGGGGTTGGATGAAGGCTAACACAGAGGCTCGTCCCGAGTTTTAGGGAAACCGTTTTTTCGCGAATGTTAGCTCATTTCCGGTAGATTTCGTCCGGTGTGAGGAAGTAAACTTAAGCTATAAGACCTTGTTCGTTCCCGGAAATTCTCCAACCACCGGAGAGACCGTGTTTCCGCTTGCTCGACACCTTTCTCAGCCGACCTTTACTTTGATTATTTTTTTCAAGACCCGCAGCCTAGTTTGATGGCATTTCCTTTCGCAGATCCCACTTGAAATTGTGAGCTCCTGGCGTGGCAGCTGAAGTGCTCTTCTCCGCTCTTCGGGAAGAGATCACGAAATTGTTTTTGCTCTTTGATTTTATAAAACCCCTTACAAACCCTTACTTGTGGCTTTCGTGAAAGGCCCTCCAACGCTTGTTCTCCCCACTGTCGGTCTGCCTCGGTGGCACTAAGGTAACGGTGTTTGGGTGCTGATTCGAAGGCCGTGGGATGGATCCCCACCATGGGGGTCGCATTTCGACGGAGGCCAGAACACAATAAAGAACACTAGACGGTAGAAATTCGTGGAGTTCTGCGCCACGGCGTGGCTCCCAATCATATCAGCAAGAAAGTGGGGAAACACTAATTAAGCCGCTAAACAATTACACCAAAGAAAGCACTGAGGACAATATTTGTGGTACCTTAACTGTAGCTCTCATGACTGGTCCACTAAAAATGAGGGAAAGACATTGGCAGACACTAAATATGATTTATGCAAGGACGTAGCTAATAATGAAGAGTGTCTAAGCGGTCGGTAGTTTTCTTGTTTATTGTAGTGTATTAGATGACTATACTTGACACGAGAGCCATCTAACTCATATACAGATAAAAAAAAAGAAAAAAAGTCAACGTGGAGCTACGCAGAAAAAGTGCGTACATCACATCGAAAGAATGAACCAGTCATAAAGCCGAAGGGCAATTGTGTCCAAAGGCCTAATGCAAACGTTATGTGCCATCTGACTCGGACTTCGAACCTTACTCGACAAAAGTGTGCGAGCTGCGTGTATAGAGCCGATCTTAGCGAAAAAACATCGAGCCAGCTCGAAGTATGACGTGAACGAATATATTGCTATGCGAATAGTGCTCGATAGTGAGATTGACTTTTACTTCTCACCAGGCCCTCACAACGTGCCGTGGACATTACATTAAGTAGAGGCTAAATATCACACGCGTTGTACCACGCCACCGCTCTCGAAGACGTGACGACACACCTGCACTCTGCGTGCCTCTGTATGCGTTCCTCATACATTCGGGCACAGCGTAAAACAGAAATGTGGTGGTCTGTCGCGAATACCCGGGCACGACGAGCAAGCGCCGTAGACGGCCACGTGCGGCGTATTCTCGCTAAACGTTTTCCAATACGCATTCGCAGTCGTCGCGCACGTACCGCGCTGGTTACAACAGCGCCCCCTTGCCGCCGTTCCTCATCCCGGGGAAACGTAGCCGACGCGCGAGTTGTGCATCTCTCTCTCTCTCTCAGCGTCTTCTCCGGAGTACGAAACTCCGGGCGAGCGATATTCATTACCCACTTATGGATTTGTCATTACACCGGAATGCGCGCCTGTCGGCTCCGGTCTGAGTACCTCTTGGCGATGAGCCCTGCCTACTCTCCAGACAAGGCCGTTGTTTCGCTTGCGCACGGCAAAAACTGCTGTCGTGTGGTATGCAAGAGAGAGAGGATGCGGCGGCGGAATGGTTGATCTTATATGTGGCTCGAATATTAGGAGACGTTTTTTTTTCGTGTTTTAATGTACGTATTGCCTCTTTTTTATTGTTGTTGTTGTTGTTGTTCGTGGGCATGAGTGCGTGGATATATGAGGTGAGAGTTAAGTGTTGGTGGCCGAGTCGCAACTGACCCAACTAAAAAACGAAAAACATGGTCATTTATGCCCCCCGAAATGCTCGTATCTGTGTCAGTAGGTATGGGCGAAAGTATTGATCGGGGATAAAATGCTTAACAACAGAAACAACGAAGCGTGCACTACTTTACGCTGCAAGAGTTGTGCCCGATAAACTGGTGCGGAGGACGGCAGTAAGATATCCACGCTAGAAGCACAGGGTCGTTTAGGACTTGCGAACGTTAGCAGTTACCATGTAGTTACGACGTCTGTGATCTGTTCGATAATTAGTGCGGCGTTACAGTACATGATCATGCTCTAATTACAGTACAAAATTATAGCTATAATTACTTGACCAAGGTGTGTTACTAGATATTCCGTCGACAAGTTTCCCTGGTATGCAGTATGTTAGTAATTCTTTTATTATTTCAGAATGCAATTTGTCTTGTTTCCTTCATTTTTTATCCAGCATTAGGTCAGCTAAACAGTGTACATTGGTTCTCAAGTGAACTACGTATAAATCAAATTCACCACACTTTTACGCCATGAAAATTTTAATTTTGGCACTTATACGAAAACGTTATATTTAAAACTCTCCCATTGCATGAAAACTTTTTGAAGGACAACAGCTAATTCTAAAACTAAAGAGGCTATTTCAACGCACAGCTTGTACGCAAGTGCTTCGATATGGTTGCGTAAAATCAATCGCGATTGAAACACCAGCCATTGCAATCTTGTTCTTCGCTGTCAAGTATACACCAACACTACTTTTTGGTACATGGCTGTCACAAAAGTTAAGAATGCTTTCGCACGCAATAGCGGAATTCGTGGAGGAGCAAGCAACTTTACAAAAATATGAAATAACATAACAGTTCTGGCTTTCTGCTCTTGATGACACAGCTACTATTTATGGAGCTGCTCCTGATGACGTGTCACTTGTACTTGCCTGTTTATATGGTTATTCTGCCCACGTAACTAAATGTTATCCTTAGAGCGTGACACTAAAGGGTGAAATTATTCTCAACTACAAAATATCTGCCTTGTGAACATTTCAATTTTAGGAGCCTTCGTATCGTGTGAACTCCTCTGTTGCGTGAACGCTTACTTATATTTCAAAAGTGATACTGAGTATTTGATACCCATGTGATCATTTACAGATGGCTGGGGGTTGTTGAAACCATTGTGCGCAAAACATACATGTAACAAGGGAGGAGTAGCCGGCACCATGCATCGAGACTGATCACTCCCATAATACATATGAAAGACGCACCTTGCTAATGACCTGATGACTAGCTCAGGCCCTAGAATCGCTATCGATAGCAATCACCAGCCGTTGAGCAATAGATCATTCGCACAACTAAAAAATCTGAGCCCGTGTCTTCGAAATTTTTGTCACACCTTTTTATTTCAAACAAATGAGAAACATTCATCTCGCAACATTACACGTAGTTAACTCTGGTCTCAAACCTTTGTATCTCGAACATCTCCGGGGCAACTTTGCGTTGATTATCAAAGAAAAGAGATCATTGCCTATTTCAATATAATATATAAAAAAACACTTGACAGCTCACATTCTTAAATTGCAACTTTTTTCCGCTTGCGTTAATTTTTCTAGAAAGCGTATGCCATTATTTTAATCGAAATGAGACATCTGCAAAGCCTAATCCAATAAAAATAATGAATACTCATTGGATGCAAGCAAGAAAAGTACAATAGCATACAACTGCAAGTAAGAAATTGAAAATCACATTTATCAACACACTTTGCCACGGCGCACTTAAGTGCGCTTCCGCTGGCGCCTTCCGTGATTTGACGAGTGATCACGTGACGTAAACTAGGAGGTCCCGAGGGCAATAACTCTGTCGTAACCAGTGTCGGTCCAAAATAATATCGAGAGGTCCGTGTCCTAGGAAGCACTAGAATCTGACGTTGGGTGCGTCACAGTCACTTTCGACGAGGCCCATTCGTAGTAGCCTTGCCGATGCTACTGCTGTCTGCCGTGGTCATGGCATGGTTCCAGCTTTGCATGTGGTTTCCAGCGTCGAACGGGCGTCATCGTACTCCGAAGTCGCGAGCTATTATTAGTTCATATTCACTTACACGTGGTTAATCGGATCACGTTTTGCTCAGCAGTCATTGCAGATTGTTCCCGCAGTCGTGATACGCATGCATGGAACACGAACACATCAAACCACGCGATGCGCTCAAGCAGGTTTTAAACCTCCTCGGGTGCGCTGCACCTGCCGTTGCCGTATTTGCTTTTCACTTCTTTCTATCTCCGTTTCTAACACCAGCGTGGTGTACTCTGCGCGAACTGTCGGGGTCACTGAGTACAGCAGTGGGCTCGTAAAAAAGTAACGCACAGCGTTTCATTTATTAAAATGCGGTGGCCAAAAAAAAAGCCTTGAAGACGTAAATTTCTATTCAAATGCGACGTTTAAAAATATACCGCATGTGTCCGGTCGCCTATAGCTCAGATGCTTTGTTTCGTTTCCCAAGAACGTTCTCTTTGACTAAAAATAGGAAAAGCGATCAGCATTTGAACACTAATGCGCGCTTTCTGAGCTCTACAGTTTCGTGTTTTCCGATAGTATACGTTGATAACGGCTTTTCATCAAGTAATCATATCATAGATTCTGAGAATTTTACGTACCGAAGTGAATTTCGCGCTTTTCTAAGCATTTCCCGAAGCGAGCTAATGTTCTCAATGACACGCATAAAAAGACCTGTTCATAACGCCACTGTCCTCAGAAGCTGCCAAAAATTGATCGCATCAAAGAATTTTTAACTTTATAGTTTCTAAATTCAACGATGACACTTTCGACTAGACATGTCTCGCACATGCAACTATTCGATAAGCCTTTGGCAGCTGTAAATAGCCTACAAAATCTCAACCGAGAACATTATGTGCAGCAATATTGCCGGAAGCATGCATCACTAATTATCGAGCACACATTTTTTTTGACGCATTCTTACGGTCACGCAGAGACAGTGCGTAATTCTCCTTCAATCCGCTACAACAGCACCTCCAGGTATAGCGAGCACACACTCACTTACAAACACAAAACAAAACTATCTCGCACAACAAAGAGCGAACTTCTCGAAGGTCACGTCACGCCCAAGAAGAACACGCATGGGGCAGTCAATTGTTCGTTTTGGTATTGACAGCTGATCAAGAACAGGAAACAACGGAGTTTCTGAAGCTGTTAAGCACTGACACTCTCGAGCAGCTGGGAGCAGTCCGTCGAAAACTTCACGCACATACACAGCCACGCTTTTTTTTTCCCCTGAAGAACGCACGCCACACACGCACAGAACAGCAGCCGAAGTGGTGGTTGAAGTCGCCTCTTCTTCTAAGCTCTCGGGCGTCGAACAGTGTCCCGGCACATCCGGGGTTCGCCCAATTCGTGGGCAGCGTCGTCGTCAACTTTTCACGGTCCTACGAACTTCGTGTTTGCTGCGGTCGGGGTGGTGACGGAGAATAGGAGGGGTAACAAAAGTAAGATGAATGTATGGATGGAGGAGATGAAGGAACATGTTAGTTCGTATTTGAACTACACGTTTCTATGGTATCCTTAGCACCGTGCGTCATAATTGCCAGCCCCATCAAGTTTCTTTTAGGTTTTCACTGACCTATTAATGCCTATCCATATAATTTTCATCCCACCCTGTCCTGTGCGAACTAATTCCATTCATCATCAGCACCATCAGCAGCATCAGCAGCAGTCTGACTACGCCTACTGCAGGGAAAAGGCCGCTCCCATGTTCCTCGAATTAACCTGGTGCTGTGCTTTCTGCTGCCACGTTAGATCTGCAAACTTTGTAATCTCATCTGGCCACCTAATTTTTTGCTTCCCTCTCACACCTATGCCTTCTGTTGGAATCCAGCCAGTTACCCTTAACGACCAGTGGTTATTCCGCGGATGCATACGTGCCCGACCCATTTCCATTTATTGTTCTTGTTTACGATTATAATATCCCTAACCCCCGTCTGTTCCCTGACTCACTCTGCTCTTTTTGTCTCTCTTTAAAGTTACGCCTTAAGAGACAGGAAGTGAACAGAGTGGGTCTGGGAACAAACGGGGGTTATCATGGTTACTTAACACATAGTTTCATTGTACAGCTGCAAATTTCTTAATTTCGTTGCTCCATCTAAATAAGTCACTGTTCACCGCAGCGCTTCCCATCCAAACTATAAGTATGCTTGAACTTCTCCTTCAGCAGAAGAACGCGGTAGTGCTATTGGGGCCGCGTTCACGTCACCTTCAACCATTAATGCCCCAAGGAAAGGAACGCTCGCGCTCATAGCATTGTCCACTTCGAACTATACTAGAATGCCTACTACAAGCACAGCTGTGAGGTATCCAGTACGCCATAAATATTCTTTTTTACAAATCAGCTAAGATCCCACCACTCGTCCGTAAGGTGCCCCACTCACCTGCGCAGCCTGAACCCTTTGTACTGCAGGTGGGCAGCTATAGACCGCCTATTCTTTGCGAAAGTCCCGTGTTTGGACGACACTTGCGATTCAGCGCTTACGTCATACCTTAAAAGATGCTGTAAGAAGCTAGACTGCACCCAGCACGTGGCATCTTTTCAGTGCTTTGTTTCCAAGCAGTTTAAAGTAATATCGTGGCTCCGTGGTATCTACTTGTGATACCAAAGGCCTGGTTCGATTCTAGCCCAGATGAAACATTTTTTATTGTCATTATTTAGTCTATCTATAATTTATACTTAATGACAACGACCGATATTTCACCCACAATCAACGAACGCCACTGCACTGACACATTATCGCGTTTTGAATAGTTTTATTTAGTCTGCCACGCGGTTTTCACGAACTCAAGTGGCTTTCGTGCTCACTATCTGGGTACAGACGGGAAGCACGCAAAATGAAGCGAGTTGGTTTCGTTCGGTTTGATTGCCAGTGCCTCCGGGTACCCAGTGAACTCTTAGTGGGAATGCGGGTACCATTAAGGGTATTCAATGGCTTACACTAGTGTGAGTACTCACAGAAGAAAGGCAGGACCCCATTTGTACTTTATTCTCTATTTTTTGCTGGTCGCTGGATTAGGCTTTCTTGGGGTGTTTATTCAGTGATTAACATACCACCTGTATGGGGTTACAGCTTTCACATCTGTCAACAGTACCCGTCCATACATTCGTTGCGTCATAAGTATTTTGTGTACCGTGAGCTCTCTCAAATTTTTCGCGTTGGTATCTCGAGATTACTAAACACCTTAACAGCTGTGCTGAATTACCGTAACACAGGGCTTCGTGTTCAGAAGAAATTGTACTTGAAAGAATTAATTGGTGCATCTTTAGAGGAGGTGTAAACTGTGCAAATTAACGGCCGCGCACATCGAACAGATTGAATCTTGTTGTTCTTGTGCCTGGCCGTTACATTCGCAAATTTTATATATTAGTGCATATTGTAATCGAATAAATTTCATTCATCGTGCTCACTTACCTTGATAATACATATTTTTGTACATGGATGGGCAGTTGGAGCCCTGGAAAACAATGAGCGAGAAACATAAGACACATGAGGATATATTTCTGCTAGTTGAAAATAAAATGTGTAAGGCAACATTCGTAGCAACTCTGACTGGCATGTCGGAATGCGTTACTAATAGAACAAAAGCATTACAGCTCCCTAAGACATTAGAGTACTGGAAACATGTTACCGTACAAATGAAAAAAAATAACAGTGTTAGATATAAGTTTTTTGTTTTACGACGGACAGTTGTAAGTTATTCCCAAGCACAGAAATTATTCAATCAATCACTCACGATTCTTCTGAAAGAGCGACCGAAGAATTTTGCACCGTGACAGCTGCATTTTAAAAATGACGGTGATATATCACGTTTAAAAACCACCATGACTAGCCAAATTCTTTCTAATATCATAAAATGGTTCATAATACCTTCGTCCCCATTTCGTAATAAAAACAAACAGGCAGATTCGTTCAGCTTAATTTTTTTAAACTCACAGTCATTATTTGGCTTAAGATGACAGTTTCGGATGGCTGGTACTGTGTCGCCAGGGTTTCCTTGTATTGTCGTGCAGATTGGCAATATCCGTTAAGCAATAGATGGTACTCGCACTGTGTTCGCTATACTAAATACGCGGTTAGATTTTTATTTTATTTATTTACACATGCTGCTTTTTTGTAATGTGAGATATCGCGATATATTCGTTTTCCTCCACGTGAGTTGCATTTTGCCCGCAGTGATCTTATCTTTGCTGTACGCAGGGCCGTGCCGAACTATTTGCTGTATCATCTTACGTTAAGATTTGTTACCATCATGTTTTCTATTCTACTTCTTTTATTTCTTCTTATCTTCCATTTTTATGTTTTCAATCTCTTTATTATAAAGGGTCACTCACCAGGCTCTTAAAATGCAAAAAAAAGTGCAATGTTCTCCCCTGATATTTTTGACCGTCTTGCGCACTTTTGTGACGCAGACGGTAGTTCGCGTGACGTCTATAGCGTACACGTTCTTGATTGGTCCATATATGTGAAACATCAAATGTGATTAGTCTCCTGCACTGCTTTGTCATGCAGCTGCCCATCTGCTCTTCCTCGTCTCGCTTGAATATTGTGCACAATCAATCGATCACTTTTCATTTTGTGTGTTTACAGCTGCGCAAGCGGCTATAACAGTGTGTCGCCGAAAAGTGCGAGATCCTGATAGGCTTTAGCGCTTAGTGCTGATATTGTTCACGTGCTTTTACGAACTAAGGGGCGAGGAGGATGCATCGCGTGTGCGAAGGAGAAAAGAAAAAAAAAACGATCCCCTCGTCTTTGAACGTGGGATTGTGGGTGGCCCTTTACAACAGGGACACTAAAGACCAATACGCCTTTCCGCGTACTAAAGAAGTACAGTTGGACAATCCCAAAAATACCACTTTTGCCGCGACACGACATTTGGTAAGCGAGAAAACGCGCGAAAAGAAACTGCGGGTGGAAACGCCCCCTTGAGATTCCCACACCAAACACTGTGACGTCATCAATTTTTTTAAGGCGTCCTTCGTAGCTTCTATATCTGAGATTGAAATACATTGTAATCTATGGGCGCTACAGACATAGTATACGAAGCCTTAGAAAATTTCATCGAGGCTATGTCGCGAAAATACGAAAAATACCTTGTGGAACTATGTCACGCGCGGAGACGACAGCGTAAAATATAAAATTGAAGCTTCAATCTTGATTTTCTCCGCGAATAATGAACTTATGACAGTAAAACTTTTCACATTAGTGTTCTCAGAGTGCAGTCTATCAATCTAAAAACACTCATAGTTTCTCTTTAGTGTCCCTTTTACGTAGGCACCTGTACTTACACTGGTGGCTGTGATTCAGCCCAACCGTGCTTTTTTTTTTTATCTGCTTAAAGCGACACTAGAGAGTGCAATGTTTTTTTTCGTCCTAGTAAATTATAATTTCACAATGCCGAAAGCAGGACCTTTAGCGCCAGAAGGTGCTTGGTGAGCAAGAAAATGCCCAGAAAGAGAATACAAGTGGCGACACCACCGTAATGTTCCTGCACCAGGTAGGCGTGATGTCATAAATTTTGATGGCGTCTGCTAGGAGCCTACGTAAACGGTAGTCGATAAAAATGATGTAGACTGCGTTTATAACGACAGAAAGTCTGAACACAAGATTAATAAATTTTCTTTGATCCAATGAGGAAACCTTCTTAACAACATAAAAAGGACCTTGATAGTTGTAACGTCACACTAATGTTCACGCGATTAGTTTCTGGTGCTAAATTCAAACATAAAACTTTGATGACCTCTGTCAATAATTAGCTTACGATAGCGAAAATAATCCCACTAGAGTTCTCGAACACTTTAAAAAACAGCGCTGTCATAACGCCACGCGATATGTGAGAATGCCGTAGAGCACTACGGGAGTATTACTTCTGGGAAGCATTCCATGTAATCCAGCGTAGAAGCCCCTTTTCCCCTATTGGATTGCGAGTTCACAGAAATGCATTGTTACAAGCGAGTTCAACTCGGGAGACTAAATGCACCGACCTGTTTCCACTTGAAGTCAATGTTGGTTCGAACGAGTCTCTGATTGACCGGAAGTGTGGGCCGGAAGTTGTCCGACAGCGGAGCCTTGGCGTTCAGCTCGTCGCCTTGCATCAGCTTTCGCAGAAGGTAGAGCTGCAATAGAACAGCGGGGCAGCGGTTAATTGCCGGGCTTCTCTCATTGACTTTGAACTCACGCAAAGTCCTCAGTCCCCTCTACACAGTTCAGCGTGTTACCACTCACCGACTGTAGTCGCTACGCTTCGAAGGGATTGCAATGGAGTATCTATGTGTCTGTAAGGTGGATGCTGCCATTCACAGGGACGGCTAACATTTTTCACGATATCCTTTCAAGTGCCGTTCCAATGAATATTACCATCATCAATGTTTTGAAGAGAGAAGGGAATGTTGATCGGAAAATGTTGTAGAAAAATTCGGAGCTCCTCCCTTAGTGTTACGATGAAAGCAAGCGAAGCAATGGCTCCTGTATGATGAATATTGACAGAGTGAGTTTGTATAATATTATTATTTACTATACTGAGCAAACAAACAAATATAACCTCAAAGATCCCAGTGTTTTTCTCGCCCACGACACACATCATCTCATCAACAGTGTCCAACGGTCGTATAATGATGAATTCCTCTTGTACGTAACATACTCTCCGCTGTTTCAAATGCACAGAAATGGCACGAGATTCGTTCGCTTAATTCGCAAGGGATCTTACCTTTAAAGATAAGCTTTTCGCGTCATTTTGTCGTACCGGAGAAATAAAACACCTTTGTGTGTACTTGTACGCCACGTCCACTAATTATGTCGGCACGGAAACACTCGACCAGTCAAGTTAATCGGTTGGCGTAAGTTTCTCGTCCTACGCATATTTTGTCCCCTGACGCGAACAGCCAAAATTTGTTGCGGTGCTGTAGCGGTTACCCGTAATAACTCGCGGGTTCAATCCCGGCCACGGCTAACATATATTATTATTATTATTATTATTATTATTATTATTATTATTATTATTATTATTATTATTATTATTATTATTATTATTATTATTATTATTATTATTATTATTATCTGCTCATGCATAGGCGCCTAAAACTGTCCTTATCCTGTGGCCCGGACGGCATCCCTTCAGCCATACTAAAAGCTTACGGTAGTATGTTTGCCTCCGTACTGACTACAATATTTCATAACTGTCTGAACGCTTCCACATTATGCAGCATGTGGAAAACTGCACGTGTTTTTCCAGTGTATAAGGCGGGCTGCCAAACTGATGTTTCTAATTATCGCCCAATTTCTCTGCAGTGTGCCACATCGAAGATCTTTGAGCTGGCTCTCATATTGTATGTTGGTGGGAATAATTGATCGATTCCTAATCAACACGGGTAACTCTCTAACCTCTCAACTACCACAAATCTTGCTAGTTTCATGACGCGAATTGCCTCCCCTATTTCTCAGAGAGGACAGGTTGATGTAGTCTACTGTGACCGGAGCAAAACTTTTGGCGTAGTTGGCCACTGACTGTTCTTGGCTAAACTTGAAAATTTCGATTTTGACTCGTCTGTTGTGAATCGCGTGTACACCTATCTGCTTAATAGATCATGTTATGTTGCCGTAAATGGCCAACGTGTGTCTGTCTGTCTGTCTGTCTGTCTGTCTGTCTGTCTGTCTGTCTGTCTGTCTGTCTGTCTATCTATCTATCTATCTATCTATCTATCTATCTATCTATCTATCTATCTATCTATCTATCTATCTATCTATCTATCTATCTATCTATCTATCTATCTATCTATCTATCTATCTATCTATCTATCTATCTATCTATCTATCTATCTCTATCTATCTATCTATCTATCTATCTATCTATCTATCTATCTATCTATCTATCTATCTATCTATCTATCTATCTATCTATCTATCTATCTATCTATCTATCTATCTATCTATCTATCTAGCCCCGCCGCGGTGGTCTAGTGGCTAAGGTACTCGGCTGCTGACCCGCAGGGCGCGGGTTCGAATCCCGGCTGCGGCGGCTGCATTTCCGATGGAGGCGGAAATGTTGTAGGCCCGTGTGCTCAGATTTGGGTGCACGTTAAAGAACCCCAGGTGGTCTAAATTTCCGGAGCCCTCCACTACGGCGTCTCTCATAATCATATAGTGGTTTTGGGACGTTAAACCCCACATATCAATCAATCAATTATCTATCTATCTATCTATCTATCTATCTATCTATCTATCTATCTATCTATCTATCTATCTATCTATCTATCTATCTATCTATCTATCTATCTGTCTGTCTGTCTGTCTGTCTGTCTGTCTGTCTGTCTGTCTGTCTGTCTGTCTGTCTGTCTGTCTGTCTGTCTGTCTGTCTGTCTGTCTGTCTGTCTGTCTGTCTGTCTGTCTGTCTGTCTGTCTGTCTGTCTGTCTGTCTAGTCTATCTATCTATCTATCCGATTACGACTTTTAGCTCTCCTGGCCGTTTCGTTAATGGTATCCATACCAAATTCGGTAGGGCATAACATGACTGTATGAAAAACAAATTTGAC
This sequence comes from Rhipicephalus annulatus, assembly GCA_013436015.1. Taxonomy (NCBI): domain Eukaryota; kingdom Metazoa; phylum Arthropoda; class Arachnida; order Ixodida; family Ixodidae; genus Rhipicephalus; species Rhipicephalus annulatus. The sequence goes on from WOVY01009949.1 coordinate 285,662, forward strand.
CAGTAATAACATGAAAATCATGACTTGTCATGAATGTCACGATTTGCATGGTCATGCATGTCATGGTCTTGCAGCTCATGCGGTAGTTTTGTTCACATGACATGTTGCAAAACTGGTATGATATGACATGATTGCATGGCAAACACAAACGACAGACTCTAACATGAAAATCATGACATGCGTGTCATGTAACAACATGACTACATGCCATACTCATGATGCGCTGGCGGCCGTTTTGCTAGCTTCACTTATACTGAATTTGGTATTACGGGACGTGAATAGATGACGAAGGTATGGTACTGGTGCAAACATGATAAACATGAGATGCGTATCATGTAACAATATGACTACATTCTACGCTCATAATGCGCTCGCGGTCGTTTCGCTAGCTTCACATCTACCAAACTCGGCATTATGCGACGCGAATGGACAACATTGGTAAATGAGACATCCAAACATGACAATCACGACATGCGTGTTTCGTAACATGGCTACATGCCACACTGATGTGCTCGCGGCCGTTTCGCTAGCCTTACTAATGTCAAATTAGGTATTACGTGACGCCAATGGATTACGAATCTATGTGAGTTGCGCAAACATGATAATCATGAGATGCGTGTCATGTGACAACATGACTTCATGCCACAGTCAAGGCGCCAATACATTTCGACGTGACGCGGTGCGCGTGCTCGCCGTTGTTCATTTCGTCGTGTCACGGTGGTGTTGCCACGCCAGGCACCGGTCCCGCCATATACTCGCAGGCGCGCGCCGCGCTCCGTTGCTTTGACGCATGCGCGTTTCAGCGCGTCCGGCGTCCCTCCTTCACGAAAAGAGGGAGAAGCAGTGTTGTCTGGGTAACGCATCAGCGCGAAATGCAGCATGTCGCATTTCGCGCCGGCTGCGCCGACGGACGCTGGTCGCGCCTGGCGTCATACTATAGAGTACTCGCGTTTTGCTAACGTAGCGTCGCTGTGCCCAGCGCGCGCGCGCGTCAACGCTACATTGAAGTATATTGGGCCCTTCATGATGCGCTTACGGCTGTTTTGCTAGCTCCACATATACCAAATTTGGTGTTACGTGACCTCAATGGATGACGAAATATATGACTAGTGCAAACATGATAATCATTACACGCGTTTCATGTGAGAACATGACAACATACCACGCTCATAGTACTCTCTCGGCTGTTTCCGTAGCTCCAAATATACGAAACTTGGTATCGGATGACGTGAATTGATGACGAAGGTAAACGACACATCCAAACATGATAATCATGACACGGAAGTCATCCCTACCGGAAAAACTGTCATGGTGGATACTGGAAAACACGGTGGGCGAAGTGGAAATAATAGTGGGTATGGTAGGAATTATGATGGCTATGGTGGGACGTAGTGTAAATTATGGTGGATATGCCGGGACATACTGGGTGGTATGGTGTACAGGAGATGGGCAAAGTGGGAACGGTGGTGGAAAGTAGAGGTTATATAGTGGGCAATGATGGGACGCTCTGCCCACCATTGCGATAATGTGCCCCGCCGCGGTGGTCTAGTGGCTAAGGTACTCGGCTGCTGACCCGCAGGGTGCGGGTTCGAATCCCGGCTGCGGCGGCTGCATTTCCGATGGAGGCGGAAATGTTGTAGGCCCGTGTGCTCAGATTTGGGTGCACGTTAAAGAACCCCAGGTGGTCGAAATTTCCGGAGCCCTCCACTACGGCGTCTCTCATATTCATATAGTGGTTTTGGGACGTTAAACCCCACATATAGGGGTTTAACGTCCCAAAACGTTAAACGTGGATAGGGAGGCGGGTGCGAAAGTAGTCCTCGTACACGATAAACTCAGGATAAACGATGACATATACGCATGGGATGACGTCAGAGGCGAGCGCTATTTGCACTCGGGCAAACGTGGTACTGTTACAACGAAGCGAAGAGAGCGCGTCGTATCAACTGAGTCAAACGGATCTGATAGCCCAGGCAGCTCATTTGAGGCACCAAAAAAATAGCTAAGATTGCTCTCGTTCAATGCTCGCAGTATAGTGAACAAGACTACGCACCTTGAGTACTTATTGCTTTCCCACGATCCTCACATAACCACGATAACAGAAACGTGGTTGCATGAAAATATACCGAATGATTGTGTTGTACCTCCCAGTTACAACATATTTAGAAAAGACAGAGACTCACGTGGAGGTGGGGTGTGTATAATCATTAAAGGTTCTCTTAATGCTTCGTTGATTGATTGTGAAGTACCAGAAACTCTCTGGTGTAGAATAACATGTGAAAGCACCGTTTTCCTTATTGGAGTTGTATATCGGCCACCCTCAAGCTCCCCTGAGTTTCTGAAATCCTTGAACAAGTTTTTATGTGCTCATGTAAATGGGAACACTAGGTTGATATTGACTGGGGATTTTAATATTCCACATATAAACTGGAAGAATTTTTCATACAGTGGTGGGGAGCCAGTAAACGCAGAAAAAATGCTAGAAATTATGTTTACCTACAATTTGAAACAAATAGTGCTTGAAGATACCAGAATTACGCCGACGTCAAGGTCGATACTAGACTTGGTGTTCCTATCAAATAAATTAAATGATTACAAGGTGATGCTGCAAGATGGTATATCGGATCACAGGATGATCTGTCTTGATCTGCCTGTTCGAGCATTGAGACATGTGAAGAGCTATGTGCCAGTAAAAGTTAAAGACTATGCTAGGGCTGACGATACATCGATTCTTGACTATTTGGAGATCCAATTGGATAATTTCGAGAGAATCTCGGGTTTAAAATCAGTAGAAGAGCTATGGCAAGAATTCAAATGTATTATATGTTACTGCATAGCCAAATATGTTCCATCACGCGTTAAAAAAACGAAACAGAGAAGTCCTTGGATCACCCGAGATATAATTCATATGAAGAGGAAACTTAAGAGACTGCGTAATGGGAGCACGTCGCCAGTGGTTCTGAGAAATTTAAAAACTGAACTCAGGCGTACCTTGGCTACATCTAAACAAACATTTTTTGAAAAAAACCTCAGTGAGTTCCTCAGGTCTTCACCTCAGAAATTTTGGCGGTATTTTAGCGACAGGAAAGAAACAACTGATGAAATTCATGTTGGTAGTAACATTATAAGAAAAAAAGATGAGATAGCAAACCATTTCAACAACTTTTTCCAGTCTGTATTTAACCCACCGGAAACTACAGCGAGTACGGAAGAACCCTTAAGAATTCTTCCCACTGTCCCAATGGAAACACTCGAAATAGCTAGGGAAGGCGTATTTCAACAACTACTCAAATTAGACACGAAAAAATCGAGCGGTCCCGACGGTATACCAACTGTATTCCTCAAGCGATATGCAGAATGGATGTCGCATTATCTGACTATCATCTTTCAAAAAACATATACAACGCACTCACTGCCACAAGATTGGCGCACCGCATTCGTCATTCCTGTATTTAAAGGAGGCAACCGAAAACAGGCTACAAATTACCGTCCAGTGTCACTTACTTCAGTTACCTGCAAACTGTTCGAACATATAATAGCAAAACATATACTCAGGTTCCTAGATCAGAACACTTTGCTGTATCCTTATCAACATGGCTTCAGGACCGGGTTATCAACCGTGACACAGTTAATAGAAACAATCCATGATTTTGCGGCTGCTGTAGATATAAGACAACAGGTTGATGTGGTTTGCGTGGATTTTGCGAAGGCGTTCGATAAAGTACCTCATGTCCAATTAATCTTCAAATTACGTAATGCAGGAATAAATGAACTCGTAATAAAATGGATTGAAGCATATTTAACAAACCGTACGCAGGTAGTAAAACTGGATGGCCATGTATCAGATCCTTTAGCTGTACTTTCAGGGGTGCCCCAAGGCTCAGTATTGGGACCACTATTGTTTCTCCTCTATATCAATGACATCAGTAGTGTGGCGGCAGAAGAGGGTGTCCAAGTTAAACTTTTTGCAGACGACTGCCTAATCTACGCCACAATTACCAAGTTAGATGACCAATTGAAAGTTCAGAATTGTTTGAAAAAGTTAGATAATTGGTGTAGGAAATGGAAAATGTCAATAAATTATTCTAAATCTACATATACACACATCAGTAAAAGGAAAACTATCCATTCCTTTCCGTACAGCATTGGTGGACACTTGTTGGTGCATGCGCAACAGTTCAAGTATCTTGGGGTAACAATTACGCGAAAATTGTCATGGACTGAACATATAGATAACGTTTGCACGATAGCCTATCAAAAGTTGTACATATTGAGGAAAAAACTGGAACATGCATCGCGTGACGTAAAACATATTGCATACACCACCTTCATTAGGACGATACTAGAATACTCAGCCGTTGTTTGGAGTCCCCATCAAGCGACCCTTAAGAAGAAGCTGGAAAGAATACAAAGACTGGCGGCGCGTTTTATTTGTTCAACATACCGAAGAAAGGAATCGGTCACGCTGATGTTACAGAGATGCAACTTAGATACTCTTGAACTACGGAGAAAAAAATATAGGCTGAAGGTATTCTTCCAAATAATTCACGATCAACTTAAGATTGATAAGTTCAAATATTTACACCCCCCAGGCAAAATAAATCCCCGAACTAACCACGATTGCGTCATAAAACCATACCAAACAAATACTGACATGTTTCGATATTCTTTCTTCCCGGATGTCGTAGAAATGTGGAACAAACTACCAAACGCAATTGTTGTTTTAAACAATGTCACCGACTTCGAAAATGCTGTAGAGGCACACTTACGAGATTGTTGAGTTTGATGTAAGCGACCTCATGTCCATTATTTTGGAATATGTCAGTGAATTTTGAATTGTTATTTTGAATTCTGAATTGTTATTTAATGAAATACCTGTTTTCATTGTGAAGTGCCGAGTGTTATGCAACTTTATGTACCTTGTACATTTTTTATGTATGTAATTGTATTGTCCTCTCTGTTATGACCCTCTTGGAGGGTTGACAGTATTATTAAATAAATAAATATCAATCAATCAATCATTGCGATTATGCTGGGAAGCGCTAAGCAGATGTTGGGTGGTGATTATTATGGTGGGCCACATGGTGTACCAAGCTGAGAAGCTCTGCCCACCATTGCGATAATGCTGGGAAGCAGTAAGCAGATGATGGGTGGGCTTATAATGGCGGGCAATTTATATAGTGTACCAAGCTGGGATTTGTACAGTACATATGTTCTACCACCATGATTTCCACCAAAGGTTAGGCCTATCAACCAAGCCCGTATAATTGTGTTATCTGTGTTTCTGGGTTTATTAATACACAATTTCGACGATTAAGAATGAATATACAGCACAGCCATGGCCTCAATTAACCTAAATCAAGCATTTTTCATAGGGTACGGAGTCCGCGCAAGAAGCAACAAACATTGATGCAACGCGATTCCAGCACTCCCAAAGAACGTACGTCTCCCCTCACCGACAGCTGCCGGTCGCACTCACGGGCACTTCTCTAGCTTTTATGCGAGAAAACAGACTTGGCAATTGGTATGCTTGGGGAACCAATATGATAGCGTAATGTTTCCGGCACACTGCATTCGTTTTGACCAAGCCGTTATGTAGTTGTTGCTATAGCGAAAGAGCTATAGCAGTGAGCTGGCACGACTTCCCTCTACGTTGCACGAAAAGCATCCCAATACTGAATCGATTGGGTTAGGTGGGCGTATCTATGGATTGAGCATAGAGGCGTCATAAAGCGTGGACAGATGTCGTTCTTTGGAACGAGCGCGAAACGGTTATTAAACTTGTCAGACCCCGGCGGTAAACTGTAGCTGCTCCCCAGTCCACTTGTTTTTTTTTCTCTTGCGGTTGTGAATTGTAAAAAAAAAACATAGCGCTGGTGCCATTATCGCAGTGGCAATCGTTACAGGCAGCAGTTGCTTGTGTTTAATAATTGTGCAAATTTTAGTAGCAGGTGCAGATTTTGTCTAAGTCGAGTACACGACAAACAAAACTGAAGTTGAACCATAAGTTTGTATGTTAATGTGTTCCAAGCACCCCTGTGTCACGAGCGAGCCCCGCGAAGGACCGGTTGCTGAAACTGCTTCCAGATGTTGACTCCTCCCCTTCCCCCGCTCGGCGCAAACGAGCCACCGTCGTTTCCCCCGGCAGTTCGGCCGCCGCCGCCATTTGAATATGAATAAACTTGTTTTTAACCGTTCGAGGCTGTCAGAGCTTTTTGGACTAACGCGACCAACGCGTACGTCTATGGGCTGACGACAACACCGGACATAACAGTGGCGACGAGGAAGTGGATTTGGACCAACGCTACGCAACGATATTCACAAGCTACAAGCTATGGCTACGCACGGGCTCCCAAATCGGCTACCCGAATTCAACGGCTCATCATGGTCATCGTGGTTTGGACGCCTGCTTCGAGGCTAACAACATCACTGATGCAGCAATGAAGAGGGCCAACCTGCTAACGCTGTGTGGGGAGCAGACATACGACACAGTCTGTGCCCTGATTCAGCCACGCACTCCAGCAGCCATTGACTACGACGACATCGTAGCAGCGCTACAAGAGCACTATGACCCAAGGCCATCGGAGGTCTACTGTCGAGCCCGCTTCCAACGGCGAGACCAACTGGAAGGCGAAAAAGTGGCCGAATACGTAGCGGCTCTCAAAAAGCTCGCTGCTGACTGCAATTTCGGGACGTTGACCGCGACAGCTGCAGCTACTGCGCAGGAGGGAGGATCGACTGCCACACCTGCTAACACCACTATGCTCCCCTTGGACGTTATGTTGCGTGACCGTTTTGTGTGCTGACTGCGTGACGCAAGCCTACAACGCCTGTTCGCGGAGACGGGTCTCACCTTCTCCAAAGCCTACGACATCGCCCAACGAGCGGAGAGCGCCGGTCACCAGCAGAGGGATATTCGACGGAACGTCGAGCCGGTGCATCACACCAGTCAGCAGTCAGGTCATTCCACGTCTAAGGCGAAATCAAGCAGAAAGACACAGCGCTGTTGGCGATGCGACGACATGCACGATCCCCAGGTATGTCAATACAAGACAGCGACCTGCAATTTTTGCCAAAAACTGAGACACATTGAAAGGGCATGCATCTCGAAGCGCAAACAGCTCGGACCGAAGACTTCAGTGCAACGGAACAAGAATGTCGACGCACAGGAGGGCCAGACGCAAGATACAAGCCGAACAGCACTAACGTCATCGGCACTATATGACTTAAACGCCGTTGTGAACCTCGGAACGAGAACGAAGATTACAACTGAAATTATGGTACACCAGCGCCCTATCAGGTTTGTGGTGGATTCCGGAGCAGCATGTACGCTCATCAGCGAGGACACTTTTCGCGCTACTTGGCGTGAGAACGCGCCAGCTTTCCAGCAAGACGACACACAGCTGAGAACGTGGTCCGGACATTCCCTTCCACTGCTGGGCTGTGCCGACGTAGACGTGTACTACAACGGGCAGACCAATCAGCTCCCCTTGCTAGTCGTCCACGGTTCTGGATCAAGCCTTTTAGGACGAAATTGGTTCACCCCCCTTGGAGTGGTCATTGGCGGAGTTCACCACACACTCAGTTATACGTCAGTGGAGCAGCTTCAAGATAAGTACAAAGCGGTTTTTTCCGAAGAAATACCAGGGAACAACGGACCTCCAGTCACACTGGAGCTGCGGGAGGATGCGACGCCAAAATTTTTGAAAGCTAGATCGGTGCCTTTCGCCCTACGAATGTCGGTCGAGAATGAGCTTGACCGACTGCAGGGACAAGGGATCATCGAACCGACGCAACATTCGGAATGGGCTACACCACTCCTTGTCGTCCGAAAGAAGAACGGAACCCTACGCCTCTGCGGAGACTACCGGAGCACTGTCAACCTGGCGACAAAAGCATCTTCCTACCCACTGCCGACACCGGAAGAGGTTTTTAGCACGCTTCGTGGTGGAAAAATCTTCAGCACCTTGGACTTGACACAAGCCTACCAGCAGCTGAAGGTGAGCGAATCAACCTCTGAACTGCTCACAATAAACACTATTAAGGGTCTTTACAAAGTTAAAAGGCTACCAGTCGGAATATCTGCAGCACCAGCAATCTTCCAGAAATTTATGGAGTCTACACTTAGCGGGATCCCAGGTGTTTGCGTCTACTTGGACGATGTTATTGTCGGTGGCGCCTCCAATGAAGAGCACACAGAACGCTTGGAGCTCATTTCGGAAAGGCTAGCAAATGCTAATTTTTGCATCAGTAAAGAAAAATGTGTTTTTGCGGTGCCTGAAGTGAAGTTTCTTGGACATCAAATTGACGCGCAGGGTATCCATCCCACTGAAGACAAAGTGCGTGCAATCACCGAAGCACGAGCGCCTACTAACAAGCAAGAACTGCAGTCGTTTTTTGGGCTATTGACGTTCTACGACCGGTTCTTAGAACATCGAGCTACAGTGGCCAACGATCTATATCAGCTCCTGCAGAAAGAAGTCCCATGGACTTGGTCGCCACGCCACCAAGAGTCATTTGTTGCCCTTAAGCAACTACTTCGCAAGTCTACTGTTCTGCGACACTACGACGAAAGGAGACCCCTACTGCTAGCCTGTGACGCATCATCATACGGAGTGGGAGCAGTCCTCTCCCAAGTTGACGACCAGGGACGGGAAGCCCCGATCGTTTTTGCTTCGCGCACCCTATCGCAGGCAGAAAGGAATTATTCCCAGCTAGATAAAAAGGGACTTGCCATCGTCTACGCAGCAGATCACTTTCGGCAGTACATTACCGACAGGAAAGTGACTTTCGTAACAGATCACCGGCCCTTATTGGGTATTATGGGTCCCCAGAAGCCAATGCCACAGATATTGTCGCCGCAAATGACACGATGGTGCATCAAGATGTCGGCGTACGATTACAAACTCGTACATCGCACTGGGAAGAAACACCAGAACGCCGACGCACTAAGCCGCCTGCCGCTAGACACCACAATAGATGAACCACCCCCGCCTGGTGATATACTCATGTTTGAGGCGCTGCCGAACCCTCCGCTAACAGCTGACACGATAGCAGCATCAACGCAGGAGTGCACTGTCTTAAAGGAAGTCTACGCAGCTATACAAGAAGGCAACGTGCAGAAGCTAAAGGGTGAACACTTCAACGCTTACCGCAAGCGAGCTGCGGAGTTGAGCACTCATCGCGGTTGCGTCACCTTGGGATCAAGAGTTGTAATTCCAGCGACACTTCGCGAACAGGCCATGTCGCTTGTCCACGTAGGTCATCGAGGCATTGTTGCCATGAAAAAGTGCGCCAGAAGGTATATGTGGTGGCCGAGTATCGACCATGATATAGAATTAACAGTTCACGATTGCCAGCCTTGCCAATGCAACCACAGAAGCCCGCCAAGAGCCCCTATTCCTGAATGGGAAAGACCAGACACGCCTTGGCACACCATGCACATTGATTTTGCTGGACCTATCGAAGGGTGTTCGTTCCTGGTGGTTGTAGACGCATACACCAAGTGGCTGGAGGTAAAACAAATGGCTACAACGACATCGGCAGCAGTTATCGACACTCTGCGGACGTTGTTTGCAACGTTTGGCCTACCGCGCAAGGTGGTCTCGGACAACGGCACTCCGTTTGTGTCCACGGAGATTCTTAAGTTTTACAGAGACAATGGCGTCTCGTCTGTTACATCAGCTCCTTGCCACCCGGCTACGAACGGACAAGCCGAGCGCTACGTGGCTGAGCTAAAGCGCGCCCTTACTAAAGACCAGACTGGGACAATGCAACGCCGCATTGTGCGCTTTCTCTTCAGACAGCACAACACTGTTCAAAGTACTACTGATCAAACGCCAGCGAAATTGATGTTCGGACGAGAAATGAGAACCCAGCTGACAGCAATTGTCCCGGAGCCCTCAGCGAAAGCACCGTCGGAGGAAGAAATGCTCCCGCATAGCAGGAGAATCGAAAGTGGACAGCGCATATACGCCCGCCAGTTCCACAGAAAGCCCGGCTGGGTTGAAGTGAGGGCACTTAAACGCATAGGTTTGCGGTCATGGCTCGTCGACATTGGTGGAAAGGCCACACGCCGCCACCTTAATCAGCTACGCCGTTCAGGTAATTTGCCAAAGGAAGCTCCCATTCAAGCAGCCACCTCGACGGAAGCTTCGTTCCACTTAGCCTGGCATCTTGCGCCAGATGAATCGGCGCCGCCACCCGCCGGCCCTGAACACAAGAGAAACGACACCCAGCGAGCGGAGGCTTCTCTTCCTAGTGCGTCCAGAGTGTCCACGCGGCCACGGCGGCCCCCAGATCGCTTCCAGGCGACAAGCTAAGGAGGGAGGAGATGTTGTGTTCCAAGCACCCCTGTGTCACGAGCGAGCCCCGCGAAGGACCGGTTGCTGAAACTGCTTCCAGATGTTGACTCCTTCCCTTCCCCCGCTCGGCGCAAACGAGCCACCGTCGTTTCCCCCTGCAGTTCGGGTGCCGCCGCCATTTGAATAGGAATAAACTTGTTTTTAACCGTTCGAGGCTGTCTGAGCTTTTTGGACTACCGCGACCAACGCGTACGTCTATGGGCCGACGACAACACCGGACATAACAGTTAACTAGCTATTTAACACACTAAATACGTCATGTTGGCATATCGCAGTGGCTAGCCCCGCCGCGGTGGTCTAGTGGCTAAGGTACTCGGCTGCTGACCCGCAGGACGCGGGCTCGAATCCCGGCTGCGGCGGCTGCATTTCCGATGGAGGCGGAAATGTTGTAGGCCCGTGTACTCAGATTTGGGTGCACGTTAAAGAACCCGAGGTGGTCTAAATTTCCGTAGCCTTCCACTACGGCGTCTCTCATAATCATGTAGTGGTTTTGGGACGTTAAACCTTACATATCAATCATATCGCAGTGGCTATAGTGTCTCCGAACGGGAATCGACAGGTTGCACGTTCGATCCTCCGTGGCAGCTTTTTTTTTTTTACGGGACGGGTGTTCTTTACATGGTTTTTCATCGTTTTTACATACAATTCTTTTTTTATTTTTTGTGGCAGCTCGTCACGGTGATTCTGACGCCATGTCGCGCTGAAGCGTTGCCGGAACTGCAGCACCCACCATATCCCACCATGCGCCATCGTGGACGTTTTGCACCATTCACCCACTACATTAATCCACTATAATGGTGGGTAGTGGTTTACACCATGCCCACCATTCGTTTTTTTTTATGTACGGCATCATTTACCTCCAACTCGTAACGTTGTGCTGATTTTAAAATGGCATACCAACATTTCTCACTCGCATATCACCGATTCCCACTGTACGTGGGATCTGCTATTTTTTAAAATTTATGTCAACGATGTTTCTTTTGCAGTTCATTATTCTTCTTTTCTCTTGTATGTCAATGACATCAAGATATTTAAAAATTCATTCAGTCAAAGACTGTCGCTTGTTGAAAGTCAGATTTGTGTTATTTTTCCGAATGGTGTTATAACAATGACCTTTGTCTGAAAGTACTTGAAAGACCAACTTCATGAATACATCTCGCGAAACATCCGTTCTGTCATTTTCGTACTCTGTCAATACTACGTTGTAGTATAAGGTATATGAATTCAGTGATCTTGGCGTTCTTTTTGATAGCATGCTGAATTATTCTGCTAACACTAAATGTGCTGTCATCTGTAGCCTTCGTTCTCACGGCTTTGTTTGCATAATCTCTCGAGAATTCTGCTTTACTACAGCCTTCCAGAAATTGTAAACCGCAAATCGTCTTCCTCAACTTGAATATGAATCTGTGATCTGGAATGGCATTCCTAAATCTGGCAGTGACGCCATTGAGCGGGTCCAGAAAAAAAATCTCAAGCATTTACAACCATCGTTTCGCTAGAAATGCCTCTGGATCTCCTTTTAATACTGCCAGATTATTATTATCGCCATTCCTTCACTGCCAACGAAATCGCGCTGATCTTATTACTTCATTACTAATTACTTCATGGTATAATATTTTGCAGTTTACTTCCCCGTTGTGTAAGTTTTCGGATTCCTCGTAGGTTAATTCGAGATAATCAACCATTTCATGTACCAGCCAACTTCTTTCGACGCCCTACTGCTCACAGAATACAAAGTCTTTATAATGGCAACTTTCGCGTTCTTGATGTTTGTCACAGTCGAGTGTCATTGTTTTTGTGTCCACTTTGCCCTGTCTTAAAAGACTTTTTCGCAATGTACAGAGTCTTCCCTTTTCCGTCTATCATGAAGGTTTCTACATAGTTGCGTATATTCTCATTTATTGTTTGCTGCCATTCTATGGTTCTATTTCTTTTTTGAAGACTGTATGTGTTGTATTGTTTATATTTATCGTTTCATTTTTTGCGTTTGTCAGCCCTAACACCTCATGGTTGTTCTGGGCCACGTTAAATAAATAATTGATTGATTAAATAATCGATTGATTGATACTTATAATTAAACAACTGTCAGAACCGTAGCTTTATACAGCTTCAATATAATAAGTGACGTTGGTGCGGCGGCAGTCACAACGGCTAGTCGCTGGTGTAACTTCGTCGCGAAGCGAAGGTCGCCAGTGATCACTCCTTGCAAGAACAGTGCTCGCTGCTCAACTTTTCTGCTCCGAAACTGGAGCTGTCGAAGCTACGAAATCAATTAGCGAGCCAGAAGACGGACGTCGGAATACGCTGATAATTATCATACAAAGGGATTACAGTACAATTTGTACATCTGTGCAGCAAAGGACCGATTTTTTTTTTTCACTTTATGTAAACCTTGTGCAATTTCTGACGACTTAACACAGATGACGAAGACTATCTTCAGCGCGAGGTCCACAGCGATTCAAAATGTAACTTTAGAAGACGACCAATCATAACCCCTCAGATAATTTAAGATTCATGCTGTCAGCAATCTTGGCCGTTAAAAACGAGAGGGAAAAAATAATCGCACGAAAACAAATATTCTGAAACGGACGTGTACTGCTTTTAGTAATACTGAGCAAGTTGACAAAGGGCTCCTCCACTAACCACTTAAGACAAGCATAAGTCCGACGCTGCATGGACCGTTTGCTCAATTCGAAATCAACGTTGTACCAACGTTTAATTTTTCTTCTGCATAAATATTCTTTTCTCGCGAGTCCTAAATTGACTTTCGCAAGCCTTAAAAATGTGTTATTTTTTGCGCCATGCCAGTAAACGAAAAGTAAAAAAAAACAGGACACTGCCTATCATTGAGTAAAAAGGCATGATTGGTCTTTTTTTGAATTTTATTGATTAAGAAAATGCCGACAAAAAACAGGAAATAACAAAGGATGACATCCAAAAAGTAAAAGAAATAGGAGATTTTGTAAAAAAAAAAGAGGAGGTCTAGGATTGTCGCGACAGCAAATATTTTTATAATGAAAATGCCATTTTTCACCGTTCAGCGGCTGGACTCAATTATGTTTCAGCTTGTCTCGGCGTTTCTGAAGAGTCCATTTCGCTGTATTCTAGAAATAATGTCCTTCCTCAGAACAATCATTCAACGCTTCATCTTGAATTTTTTTATGTTGATGACTGTTTCCAAACCTACCCATGTTATTATCTAGTAAGGTGCAGTGTTTTCACACCTATGGCTTTCAATTTTTTTTCTGTCCTTGTGATGGGGATTACAACCGACGTGCGGTATAGTTGAATTCACGAGGATGAAAGGGCGCAGCTGGCACAGCATCTAAAAGAGCAAAAAAAAAAGGACTTCCAAGATCTCCGAACGGAAGTCCTCTTTTGATGCGCCCCTGATGCACGTCAACTGCGTACGCCCGCGAGGCTTCAAAATTTCATCTACGAACTTGAAAATTATCGCTCCGAACAAGGGCGACAAAATAAGTCTGGCGGCCTGTTTTTAAAGGGACCCCTAGTGAAGTCATAAGGTCGCCTTGAGTTCAAAGAATGCTTTCGGCGTTGGCTTAAACGTTTTCCTTACTCAGTTAACCATTACCCGCTGGCTTTGTCAGCTTCGAACATGCCAAGCTGTATTTTTCAGTGTGTTTCATGATAGTGTTTTTTTCTTTAAGTTGAGAATTGAAGTTTGGTGAAGCTAACAGCGACAGGCTACCTCAGTGAGATCTGAGATTGAGCATTCTTCAGCTGTGGAACTTTGAAACGACGCGCGGAATCAATTCGCTACTGGCAACTCTGTTGTTTCCTTTAGTGAACAGCAGTCTCGTATTAACTGACTGAAGCGAATGGAGGATAGATGTAGGCTGGAATCTCGAAAATCCGTTCTTTTTTTTTCTGTCTTTCACACGAGGACGGACACGAGCATCAGTGTGTGGCAACACCGGAGTTCTGCCGCAGCGCTCGAAAAGTTTATTCGAAATTTGATTGGCGTGCGAAAACAAGTTGTGCTCCTCCTGCTGAGGAGCGCCATGCTGTAGGCGAAGGCCTTGTTGCTATTCAACTATCAATCTTATACATAAACTAACAAACAGGACGCGCAAATACGCTTGGTCTCGATTTAGAAAATTTCGCCGCTAACCCTCTCTTCTTCGGCTTCTATAAAGCATGTGACCGCTCTTTTTGTCAGTTTTCGCGCCTTCTAAAGGGGGAAAAATTGCTTTTATAGGTTGCGCGTGGTTTTAAATTCGTTTTCTTTATTTTCAATTTATTGTGAAATATTTTAATTTATTATGATCACCGAATTCTTTTGTCTCGGCGCTCGCCAAACTACCATAATATTATTTTATCAATGTTATTATTATTATTATTATTATTATTATTATTATTATTATTATTATTATTATTATTATTATTATTATTATTATTATTATTATTAATAGTATTATCCTGTATTGTCTTTCTTGTTTCTCCCAATAAACGATGGTTGAATGAAGTATGCATCGGCTGCAGCCAACGTTCCGATGAGGGGACCATTTTATCGTTCTCACGACTGACTTGATGTGACAATATAAGCATAATACGCATCGTCAATGTCGCACGCAAGAGTATGAATAGTTTTCCCAGATAACGTGAAGCGTAGCTCTTTCGTGACTATCCACACGGCTCACTTTATCGTATACGGGCAATTCCATACGACAACTTAATAAAGGCCCACGGACGGAGTGTCAGTGAAGTCAAGCCTTTCTTTTTCTTATTTGTTGTCCACGGAGTACATGTGGAATGCAGCAAAACATACATTGACATTTTTAAACGTGAATTTAGAATAGATGATATCCTCGATGCACAGGCTTGAACGCATGAAATGTTTTTGGTCTCTGTACCTTAAAGCCGCTTTCATTATAAATAAAAATTTGGTGGAGCTAGGTGCTTGCGACTCCTGTCGTATAAAAAGGAATCTTCATTTATACACAGCCTGAAATAGCTCGATTGCGAGGTCATGAAGGTTCGTGTATATAAGACACAACGCAGCCGGTGTCTTGGTTATTCAAAAATGTTTATCCCCATCTTCATTGGGCGTGGGAGATGACACCTCCAGCACAAATATAGCATTGCTCCTGCAGCATTCGCATTCATAAAAGGAAAAAAGATTTATTTGCCTTCGAACTGAGTGACGTGCCGGGATTAGGACGGAAAATGAACCGCGCGTCAGATTCAAAGGATGGGCGCTGAATAATAATTGAGCAGTCCTTTTATATGTCTACTTTTCTAGGCCCATCACGAAAAGGTGACATCGCGGCTGTCACAACTTTTCAATTTTTTTCCCCGCGACTTCTTTTCCTAGTCTCTATAGTGATGAACGTTTCATACGATTCAAGAACCTTATTTAAAAATGCGGAACAGCTTTCAGTTACTTGTAGTTTCTCCGCAGCAGCATCCGTGACACGGTATCATTGAAAATGGGATGAACCAATTTGCTCTTCCGCTTATCACAGCGCAATAATTTAAAACAAAAAGAAAGGATTATGAAAGTTCAAAAAAGACGTGGAGAGGGACTCTTTGAATTAAAGGTTAAAGCAGAAAATTAAGTTAGCGTGCGTCAAGTACCGGTTGCTTTCTTATAAGGTGTTATTACGATAATGGTGACCTTTTGTTAGTTCTATTACATTATTTCGGGGATCTAAGCATGACATAGAATCTTCTTATTTTGAGAGGGCGGTGGTTCGTTCGTGTCGGGAAAGTTTTATACATCGCAAGGAAACTTAGAAAGAGAGAGAAACTGTGGCAGAAATTCCCCGTTCAGACACAAAAGCTAGAAATAATACATGACCAGCCAAACATTACGCGATATGAAAACTTTAGCCTTATTATAGTTTTTCCTTTCATCTTTTTTTGGGGGGAGGGGTGTGGCGAAAGGAGGCGCGTATGAATGAGGAGAGCCTTTTCCTGCCTCCCTGTTTCCCCAGCCACACGTAACGCTCAGAATAGGAAGAGGAGGAGGGGCACGGGAGAGGCAGTTATGTTTCTGACCGAAATCAGTTCCGCACCAGCTCGCACACACAGCGCAGACCAGCTTTCCCTCCGCGCAGGGCGCCAACGTTCGCCGGAGAAAGCCGAGAAGACAGCCAGCTACGAGCGCTTTGCCGCGCTACTTTCCGGTCGCGCATATACATAAGCCTAACAGGCCTCGCGCTGGCGGATATTGGCTTACAAGGTTCGGGCGCGCATGCATATGAACGAGACCCGGCATGAGCTCGCAACAAGAGAAAAAAAAAACGAGCGAGGAGGAACGAAAAGCAACAAAAACGAGTTAAGCGCGGAAACGCTTGCCGGCACAATATAATAAAACGTGACACCGCCATGAACGTGGGCCGGTCGCATGACTGACGAGAAGATGCGCCTCGCGGGGCGAAGAAGAAGAAGCGAAATAAGATGTGCGCGAATAAGGGACGTGGGCACATTGTTTTGCATGACTCGCCCCTTCCACCGTAAACGATGGCGCGTTGTTGAGATCTTTGCCTCTGCGTTCCGCTTATTTCGGGTGCTTTTTGTTCCCCCGCTCGGCCGAAGCGGCGAGACTAATTACTCCGGCGTCTTGTTTCGAGGAAAGGCGGTCTCCTTTGCTAATCTGCGCGAGTCCGTCGCGTTGTTTCTACGCGCGTGGCGCAACGCGGAGTTCGCATTGTGCGGCGAGCTCCTATTCGTCGCCGCAACGCCTGTGCGGAGTCGGTGCGAACGAGAGGGAATCCGCCACGTTACGAAAAAAATTTGGGTTTCTTCGCTCCGTATACTCCATGTGTTTTTTTTCCTCTTCTTTAGCGAACAAAACTTTAGCCAGTACAGAGCTGTTTATACAAAATAAATGAAAATGAAACACAACGTGGAAAAGTCGGGCAATTACTATGCCACGAAAATCTGCACTGCAGCCGAAGAAGGGCTGTTGCAAGGGTCCAGAAGATTGGACGCAAACAAGTGCAGAAATATCCGGCTTTTTTTCCCCTTTTCTTGATTTGTAGTTCTACATCATTACTTTTTTTTTTCTGTGGACTCCGCGTACTATATATTTGTTCTCAGCTGCAACGATACGTTGAAGCACAAAACACTAGATGTGCGCGTGTTTTATTGCTTGGCTTTTTTAAAACCTATTTTGAGTGGCCAAACATATTTTTTCTGGTTATTTTAATGTTCCAGCTTGTGACATTATGACGATATGAATTATACGTCACGACAATACGGCGCGTCGAGATTCCCCTATTCGCTGCGTTTGGTTAATCGAGGTGGTATTTATGGCAAAGTAAGTACATTCAAGTAAGTGAGACATTGTCCCAAAGCTAGTTGTTGAAATTCAGAAAAAAACGACGCGTAGAGGCAATATGCGCCCCGAAGTAATTAAGGTACGCCTGTAGCCAAGAAGACACCATGAGGATTTCAACAAGGTTGAAGCAAGAAAAGCAATAACAAACAATCAAGTGAAAAAATAAAGCCCTCTGGTGTTCGGAGCAGTCCGTAAACTAAGTCATCTGAAGCACCAGCCACTGTATTCATCGTAGAACTTCCTCGTGTATCGTTGTTTAAGCGACAAACCAACACATTCCCCCCCTCCTTTTTTTTGCCTGACGAGAAATCGCAGTGCGGGGAGTCCAACGCTAAAATCAAGGACCGTGATGAAGAGGCTTACTTAACGAGCTCTCTCTCACTCTCGCTGTGTACCTTTCCAGTCAACCAGGCTCATTCAATCGCCCACTTAAGCATCTTCAGGGTGGACTTCATTCCTGTCAAGAGATCTTCCAGCAGTGTAATAGGTGCACAATTTTAGTAGCGTCAACTACGCCTCGCATTCAAGCCGTACAGATGCGGGCACTTTGTTACACAGATCATATATATATATATATATATATATATATATATATATATATATATATATATATATATATATATATATATATATATATATATGAGATCTAACAGACAGTAATGCCAAGGAATGTACAGGGGAAGTTATTAGAACCAATGGAATGTAAATAAGAAGAATGAAAAGTGGATGAAAAAATAACCAGCCGTGAGCAGGAATCGAACCTACGACCTTCGAATAACGCGTCCGAGCATCGAACGCGTTATTCGAAGGGCGTAGGTTCGATTCCTGCTCACGGCTAGTTATTTTTTCATCCACTTTTCTTTCTTCTTATTTACATTCCATTGGTTCTAATAACTTCCCCTGTACATTCCTTGGCATTACTGTCTGTTAGATCTCATTAATATTGTGTTAAAACACGTAAAAACGAGCCCTTAGGTATACACTTCTTTCCCCTATATATATATACCAGTACGAGGAGGAGACCCTCGTTAATGAATGAGAAAAAAGTGTTATATATATATATATATATATATATATATATATATATATATATATATATATATATATATATATATATATATATATATATATAATACACTTTTTTCTCTTCTTCATTAACGAGGGTCTCGTACTGGTAGTGGCAGACATGGTGCCTTTAAGTTGTATACGAGGGACTATTATTCAGCCGCTGACTGACACTCCCACGTTTAAATTACATATAAAACACCCAATAAAGTGGCTGGGGGGATAGCCGCCGTGGTAACTCAGTGGTATAGAGAATCGAAAGCGTTATTCGAAGGTCGCAGGTTCGCTTCCTGCCTACGGCAAGTTATCTTTTCACCCATTTTTATTTCTTCACATTTACAATTCGGTCTGATAACTTCCTCTATACTTTCCTTAGCATTATTATCTGTTAGATGTCATTAACATTGTGTGAAAACACACTTCTTTCCCTTATATATATTGTCACTGTTCAAAAACTTATTCGAGAGAGTTTCGTAGGTTAGTTCGACCTAAAAGAAAGGGGAAAAGGAGGTCAGCTGTGTTGTTGGAAAGGCTGTTCGGCTCCACGTGTTTAGAGCCAGCTGTTGGTTTTGTTGATATTAAAAGCAAAAGATATATATATATATATATATATATATATATATATATATATATATATACTTTTATTCATATTTACAATACAATTTGGTCTAATATCTTCCCCTATACTTTCCTTTTCCTTGGCATTATTGTCTGTTAGATCTCATTAATATTGTGCAAAAACACAGAAAAAGGAGTCCTTGGGCATACACTTCGTTCCTTATATATATATATATATATATATATATATATATATATATATATATATATATATATATATATATATATATATATATATATTGTAGGCATTCATTAAGCACATCTGCTCTCTTTACACATACTCATCATCGTGAGTGGTCGTCATCTTCATCTGCTGTGGGGACGTGGCTTGTCTGAGTTCTATGCCTTGAGCGTGGTCGCTTCATCGTGTCTTCCGGGCCTAATAAAGGTTGCCTTCACCGTTACATCACAATATATATATATATATATGTCAGCAGGATGCAAGGGGTGAATATTGGCGAGGCTCGACAATACATATAGGTCTCTGCAGAAGAAGGAAGAGGATGAAAAGGCAGGGAGTTTAACCGGACGCGCGTTTGGTTTACTGTATATTCTTCACCGCGGGATGGGGTGAAGGAGTCAGAATACAGAGATAAGCCGTGAGCACTTGTGCTAACCACTTGAAGTTTAGCAAAACTGCGGTGTTCTAGGCAAGAAAAAAATCATTCTCCATATTGGGACAGTTTAACAAAAGTTTGTATGACGGGTCGGCAAAAACAGCTATACGAATCTGATCTGAGAATACATACTTATGAAGAATTATCTGTACGACATCGGGCGTATCAGACTCTACTGTAAAAATTTGCGCGTGTCTGACATTCCTGCTGGATGCACCAGGAGCAAATGTTTGCTGAAAGGCAGATTTTTAGCCGTCAGGGTCTTGAAAAGACCGAAATATTATCTATATGATAAGCTATCCTTATTTAAACACCGTTGCACTGCGTTACAAAGTGTACATTATAAAGGCGAGAAGACGATCACACACAAACTCACGCGCGCACACATGCACACCTGGCGTCTACACTAAAAATATGCAACGCTAACAGTAGAGTCAACCTCTTTGTGTGTGTGTGTGTGTGTGTGTGTGTGTGTGTGTGTGTGTGTGTGTGTGTGTGCGTGTGTGTGTGTGTTTGTGTGTTTGTGTGTTTGTGTGTTTGTGTGTTTGTTTGTGTGTTTGTTTGTGTTTGTATGTTTGTGTCTATTTCTTTATGGCTTTCACCCAGCACTTCACTTCAGAACATGCTAAGCCAATTCCCACATATGCATCGTAACATCGTATATTTTGAAAGAGGAACTGCACGTTACAATAAATTGCAGGGGTTTTACATACACCAACCACGATATGACATTAAGGAATACTGTAACGAAGAGGTGCGGAAATTTCGACATCAATGGATTCTTCAACATAGTCCTAAATCTGATTGCAACCACCTCTGGCATCTCACCTCCACCGACTTGCGACCCCAGTGTCCGCGATTCGCTGCAGTGAAGTTCGAGTTCGTTGTCGGATCCTGGTCACGACGGCACAGTATTTCTACACAATGTGTCTAAGGATCATTACCAACGATTGATGAGAGTCACGAAATCTATTACACGCAGATAGTCATGAAGTGCGATAATTATCAATAATCCTCAGAATATGAATGTATGACAGGAAAGGTGATATGAATGGCAGAAATGCATGAATGGCGCGTAACACTAAAGAGTGCGTGCGAGAAGCGTGTGGTGTACCTGTTGCTTGGTGATGTATATCGGCTTGTTGAGGACAATCCATGTGACCGTCTCGTGACAGCCGGGCATGGTGAGCGACCCTTCGTACGTCATGAAGTGGTCCGTCTCCGGAAGCAGCTCCTTGATTGACAGGTGCTTCATGGCCGCCTCCTGGCCTGCATGTATGACAAAGGTACTCAGTTACACTGAAAAAAAAAGACTATTTCGCTGATCGCAAACAGTTTCTTTGAATGTGCTGTTTGACGAACGCCCAATTCTGCATTTTTAACATCCCTCAAAGGTTGATGGATATCAAGATTAAAAAGTGTCCCACGAAGATCATCCCAAAAAGTCCGCGATGGCGCTTTTAGTCTTGTAGGTCATTATTATTGAAAAAAGAAGTACCCCCATTGCTCGCGTCACAACAGGCTTTGAAACTGAACTTTCCGGATGTAATAGGGAATGTGCAATGTATAAGAACCTACTTCATTTAATTTTGTGAACTTCAGAAAAGTTATCCCGCCCCATATTGTTGAATATACACTCCTGCAATGCGGCTCCAAAGAAAACTTGTGCTAATTAAATACTCAGCTTTGTGCCAAACCCATAACCACACAGAAGAAGAAAACACATAGACGGGGCAGGCGCCTGCCTCGTCTACGTGTTTTCTTCTTCTGCGTTGTAGTGATTTTCACGCGAAGTTGACTACTTAATTCACACATGTACCAACTAGGTCAAGAGCGAGTTCTACTAAAACATGTGGGCATTGCCACCAGCCGATGCGCTTGAAGGTATTAACCTCGCTATGCACATTCACCCGGGACGACGCACGTAGTGTTGCCTCTTATGTTTTGTCTATATGCGCTATTTCAAGTAGATCTCTGAAGTGAAAACTGCTGTTTTGAGCACTTTTTGCTATTCGACATTACCAATCGTAACTTTCAGACCTGCTTCTGCAGTGTACCGGAGTCATCTCATCCTTACACTGTACATCGCATTTAATACGTGCAATATGCAGGTTGGGGTACAGCGTGATACACGTTAACTGTTAAACGTTTATTGTTATATATGTTACTGGTGCATGATTGCTGTTACTTGTTTGTTGTTGTAACGTGTTGCATGTACATGCTTGGGCACTGTGTAGTAATGTGTGGTATGTTTGATCACTGTTCAGGTACATGTTAACACGCTGGTGTTATTTGGCGAACGTCGTTTGAGATTTCATAGTGAACTTGGTACGTAATATGATTATCCTCCCAATCATGCGTTTCACACTCCCGGCAGTGAAAAGGTATAGCCAGCCTTTGTTTTTGTTTTTTTTATGCACCGACTTCTGCTTAAATCACATGAATGGGGAAAAAGACACAGTTTAACTTCTCATGTCCAAACTGTGTAATCTCGCTCGCTCGTTTTTTTTTGTCTGTCACGTTAACTGCTTTAAGGGTCTCACTCTGAAACTCTGAAAGACAATCATTAATGCCTCAATAATGCGCAGCAATCAAACAGCGATTTTGAGAATATTTCAAGAATGTGCATTGACGGAAATCCTCTCATAATTCCTTTTTTTTACGGCTTACACCTTTTATTGACATATTATGCTTCATGTCGCAACAGAGATTCTTGTATATTGAGGTCTAAATGAAAACAAGCTTAGTTAGCCCCAAGAAGAAAAAAGAAAAGAGAAATAACAAAATAAAAGGGAGCACGTGGATTTATGAGAAATCTGTTGATTCGCTTTTCCTGAAAAAAAGGTTGGGAAGAGCGCGCTATTAATGGCCCAGCGTGTAGGTCCCATGTTTCTCTTTTACAGCGAAAGCTGTAATGAGATCTAAGCTTGGGTTCAGCCCAGCGCCGTAGTTTTCCCCCGCCACCACCGGTGTCCGTAACCACGATCGCAGAAATAAGCAAAATAAAAACTTAGTCACTAAATACACAGTGGGGCTCAAACCCGCGTCCGCTGCGTGCGAGCCCAGTATTCCACCACTGAGCTACGCGGGTGCTTGGGACGTCTTCGCAAACATGCCTTTGATAAGCTTGATGTCGGGAAAGGAATCGTGTTAATATGAGTAATGAAGCGTTTTAGAACAGAAAAAGAACAAACAGTCGTCACACAATGCGAAAAGCGTAACAAGTGGGTCGTCCGATGCTCCAAACCACTACAAAAGATTGTTCTTGATCACCCATTAACTTTATAGCATACTCACTTCAGGCATACTTTCTCATCGTCGTCAGCCACTGCATGAACAATGCACACAAGATTCCTTGCAAGTGTTTAGCGGATACCACGCTTCTTAGAAGAATGACGAAGGATAGCATAGCGAATGCTGGCCTACTACCCAGAAAGAGGTTTCTAATCTTTCTGCAACCTCTTTTCACCCCTTTATCCCTTCCCCAGTGCAGGGTAGCAAACCGGATGTGCGTCTGGTTAACCTCCCTGCCTTTCCTTGCATCTTTATCTCTCTCTCTCTGCCCAGAAATTATTATTATTAAAGCCGTAGTGGATATTCAGCAAGTGTGCTTGCAGCAGTTACCCAACGAGTGTTTAGAAAGGCTCTGAAAGGCCGCTCTTCTAGCTTTCGCTGTGACTGTGCTGCACGTTCCGCGCAGGCTTGGCTTTTTTCTTTTTTTTAATTATCCGCTGTCTTCCATCACCCTATCCATTCACCACGAATACATTTTATCTCATCTTTATAAATAGCATTGCAATACTACAACATTCAGGGTAACAACTCTGAACAAGGAAAGAAACAGACAAAATAAAATGAAACAAAACATGGGAAGTAGGTTGGGCTAGAGGCCCAACACTCAGTTCTCTGGAGCATTGTCTTCGACAGAGGCCTGACGAACTAGCACTACTGCGTTGTCTCTTTTAGTCCAACGCCCTCTTCAGCTCTTTCACCGATTCTCGAGGTCACTGATCCGAGGCTCGGCTTTTAAGAAATGAAGCAAATGGCACGAGCACTTTCGACAATAACGTGTGAGGCGATTTCTTTGCTGAACACCAACGATCGATTTTGAGCCCACTTATACTGCTGCTTAGACGGTGACAATTAAGATGTTTTGTCCTTTACCAAAGTTACACAATGAAAGAACGAGTGCTACCACAAGTAACGTCACTTCGAGTGCGTGCCGTAACAAGTGAGCAAACTTAGCAGTGCTTTTGGTTGTTCGCTGACACTGACAATCATACAACGGCAGCCGACTCTTTCCGTGTGCTTTTACATTTCTGTCATTGCTCTTGCAGTGCCGCAGGGAGTACTTTAAGATCTTTGAAATCGAGAATGGGGGCGGCGAGTGAGGGAAGAAGTGACGTGAAAGAGAGAGATAAGGAGAGAGAGCATGAAAGAGAGAGATAGAACAAAGAAAGACAAATGACGATTTCATGAACGCCGAGCGAGGAAACAAACGCGTGCCATGCAAGAACAGGCGTCTCGTCGTGGAGTTTTTGCTGCCATCTGCTATCTCTCATCTCTCGTCTGTCACTTACATAAACAAGGAGGGAACAACACTGGAGAGATGAAGGGGGAGAGTCGTTGGGGTAACGGGGAAGAGGGGGCAAATACAAATGGCTGTGACGGCGGAGGAGTTAAATTTATTGAGCCCTTTGTCTCTACCAAACCAAACACGCTTTGTTCTCGATTCCGCCCAAAGCTGTTTGTAGCTTTTCTTTCTTGTCTCACCAGCTCAGGAAAATCTCTCCCATGTGCCCCCCGCTGTACTGTCGGAGGGGGCGTCGTATATGTTCGGGCAATCCTCCTCCGGCGCTGAACTGTGCGCGCCTGCCGCGTTCGTCTGTAAAGTGTACAACGTTGCAGAAAGTGGAAGGATGAAACAAAACATAAACAGTAAATGAATTACGTAAGGATGTAGGAACGTGGAACGCCGGTGGCAGTGGGGAAGAAGGAAGGATCGGAGAAAATGCCGAGTGAGCTTTGGCCGCTACGAGAGCGAGGCGGCAAAAGTTGTAACAGGCCCGGCAGCTTGGCAGCGGAGGAGGACATTTCGGAATTTTGCCGTCGGCTGCATTTACAGACGACTAAACGCGTGCGCCGCTATGATTGATGAAAACCGAGACCCCCCCCCCCCCCCCGTCGTTACAGGGTGGCTAGCACCGAGGTGCGAGTCGAACCTCTCTCCTGGAGTGGAAGTACTGAGGTTCTGCACCCTGCGTGAACACAAGGAACATTTGAAAGTTGTGAAAGAGCTAATTTTAGTTGACCGCGTGGGGACGTGAAGTGGTTGCATATATAATGACTCCGATGATGACGGTGAAATCGAGTAACTCTGTTAATGGTTCGTAAACGAAAACACAAGCAAATAAACTAAGAGGATGATTTCATCAAGATGGCGAGACATGTTTGTTCGTGAGAAGTTCAAACGACAAAGAATATAGATAACTGCAAAGAATTTACAAGCTGATGCACTAATATACTTATGTCCTCTCCATTCTGTGAAGGTGGCGTATAGAACCTCAGGTGGCCGTAACTCACCCGGAAGCCCCCTCTTTCGCAAGAGAGTGTCCTATATTCATGGGTATGACGTGCACAACCATAGAATCTAACGATTTTTTATTGTTGTGCAGAGTATGACACAAAAGCAAAATTTACATGATATCAAGCTCCGTTGTTTTCAATCCACGAAACAAAGATGCGCACAAGGCATAACAAAAGCAGTCTTGCTACACTCTTGTAGTAAAGAGCACGGCTCAACAGCTGTGGTTGGAAAAACTGGGGAAGGAAAATATGAGAAGAGAGGAACAGAGGCGAGGATCGCATTATTCGTGGGTGTGGAAAAGTGCAAGAAACTCCAGATCAGTGCTGTTTATTTGTTCTCAGTTTGTTTATTAGTTGAACTCTCTCTGGGTTATCCGACTGGTCAAATCAGCCATCGCCTAAACCCAAGTTCAAGTGTACGTGAATACAACGGCGCCCGTTCAACGGGCTCAGCTACTTCGTCGTCATACCTGATGATCGTCATGAATGTAGTGTGGAAGTTCCCGACGACGATGACAGCCCACGGAGGTTCGTTTAGGAGCCCAACGTGGAGACTATCACTTAAAGTCATACTTGCTATGTTTGCACTTAGCGTCTATACACGTTTGCGAGTATTTTATTCTCATAAATGGTCGTTTAATGATTAATCACTCCTAATCATTCGCATACAATGCAGAAAAAAGGTACGACAAAAAGAGTGTGGTTGCACAAAAATTGAATCTTCTAAAAAAGCTGTTGCACCTCCCATTTGTCCGATTTGCGTATACATGAAGTTATTATCATATCGGCGCAAGTATGTCAAGCCATTTGCAGCTTGGAATATTTAGACTGCTTTTTTTTAGGGGCGTGGCTCCTTAGGGTGTAGGTTAGTCCCTCGTCGTCCATCGTAGCCACCCCTAGTACTCGGAGTGCACACTAGTTGGCGCTGCGGCGCCCGCTCCCCTCCGATGTGTAGGAGCCGCGTGATTTAGTGTGAAAAGAGACGGACAGATGGACGAACGCACGGATCAATGGACAGACAGACAGACAGACAGACAGACAGACAGACAGACAGACAGACAGACAGACAGACAGACGGACGGACGGACGGACGGACGGACAGACGGACAGACAGACAGACAGACAGACAGACTTCATGGAGGATGCACGGTTTACCGATGTACCTACGGAGCTTTGGCCACTCATCATCATGCACCCGTGGATATGCTGTTTTTTTTTTACCCAGAACTTTAGTACCTCAGATCAAGACAGCAGGATGATTCTGTGAATAGATAACCACAAAGTTCATCTTGTGTCCTTATCACTACTCATTGAGAAAAAGAATGGCACAATGTCTACATTTCGGGCTTAATTCGGGTTTACAACCTAGCTCGACCCATTCAATAGAAAAAGAAAAAAAACATTTTTGATCCCTCGGTCACTGGAATCGGTAGAACGCAAGAACGAAATGGAAATGAAAGAATGGAAGAACGAAATTAAGACCTTTCTACACAGAAATAGTTTAATGTTTACTGTACATTGATATAACCGAGCTTGCGCAAGGTGTATTGTATTTGACAGCTATAATACCGCTTAACGTGGATGCATCCACGCAATACTTAGTCATACATCTTCATCCCGATGACTACAGTTTATAGTGCTGCCTTTTCTTGCGGACCATTGCTGGGTATCGCTCGAGGCCCTTCCATAGTAGAGTACGCAGTACTCTAAATCATTTGTTATTTGTTTTAATAATATCCATCAATAATTAAACCCTTGCAGTCATAGGTGAGTGCAAAACCAGAGAAAGCAGTGTGGCAGCCAGAAGAACGCGACTGATTGGACGCCGAACTTGGGCAAAGGTCGCCTACTCGGGACGTGTTGTGGTTATTGAACGCCACGGCCCGATCAGAGGGAAACGCAACGCGCGTTATGTGCTCTCTGTCGACCGGCTCATGGCCAGCCACGATTTTTCGCAGCAAGAGGCGAACGGCGGGGGGAGTGAACTGCCTCTCAGGGGGAGGACACCTCAACAGTAGCTCACGAAAGATGGGGGTAGAGAAGGGATTAAAAGGATAGGATTAAAAGGTAGAGAGATAGAGAGGGAGGAAGGAGAGAGTGAGGCGCAGGGACAGCGAATGACGGAAGTAAAGAGAAGGCAGGACATGGTTGCAGGAGTCCGAGGACGGGGAACCACTGGCGAGAGCTCTTGTCGGCGACAGGACATCGCGTAGGGCTAATCCAGTTGGCCAGAGCTACACTGTCGTCGTCGTCAGGGACCGGCGTCAGGAGGTAGCGTAGGACCAACCCAGTCGGCCATAGCTGCACTGTCGTCGGCGATCGCGAGGGCACAACCGGTCGGCACGGAATTCAGTGAGCGAGTCCCGGCAAACGCGGAGTTAGTACAAACAGAGCAGGGGAACTATTCTGGCGCTGTCCAATTCGTCATACAGTTTCCTAAATATACACTAGAGGGAGCTTGGGCGCTATAGTGTCTACGGGAGCTACAACACATAGCGCTTCAGCGAGCATGGGAATTATGAGTATGACATGGATTCGACTACTCTTCGCACTTTACGTTCGTTCTGACTTCGCGTGGCTTAAAGCTGCTTTGTGACGAAACAACAATCGGCGAATGTTTGGCTGTTACGCTTCACCACCTTATTCATTTAGGCTTACCATTTCAAATCGGGTCACGAAGTGAAAAACGGTTTGTTCTTTTCTTTGAAAGAAAACCAAAGCACAGCATTAAACCAAGCCACAAGTGTGTTCGCCGCCCCCAAGCATGAAGACTGGGCAAATCCACGTCATAGCCATAATTTCCATGGTTGCTGATAAGGTCCCTAGATAAAACTAGGGACCTCAGTTGCTGAACGATCACAGCGCCAGTGTCCCCTCTGATTTGTGAACATGTCTGATTCACCGGAGCGCGTTCAGTTACGCAAAAAAAAAGTGAGTCGTGACGTCATGGCACGCTTGACCACGTCGGCGCACAAAACACGCCAGCATATTCTCAGCGTATAGAGAAACGAAGTGGACAAAATGTAGAGTAACAGGACTTTTAAAGAAACTTGATACGTCTGCATGGACGTATGAACGTGTTGGGATGTCTGAAGAGTGATGCAGACAATAAGTACAGACCTTTAAAAAACGTCAGGCTGGCGGCTGCGTGAAACCTAATTCAAGGGCTAACGTGATTTGAGTCTATGCACGGCCTCGGAGATCTGCGTCTAAAGATGGATCTCTAGGGGCAGCATTGGTAGTGGCAAAACGCATACCGCCTCTCTCATTTCTGCCGAGAGTTCTGAAAGCTGCGTGGCGTCAAAATGACGTCTGGAGATCAGGTGCTGCGTTCAGTCGATACATGGTCAGTATTTGTGATTGATAATGGGATCAGGTAAAGAGTTCATGCATCGGCTGTGGATACACATGTTCCTATAGTCAAGAGAGGACCAGCCAATCACCGACCAGCTCTGTTTTCTACTCTGAGAAAACGCGATTCAACCCCAGCCTTGCGCGACTCAGTGAAATCTGCGCAATATTATTTTTGAAGTTGAAATAATGATGGTAACAAAAAGAGGGTAACAATCAGTGAATCATCTTCTGGCAACAAATCGTATATATATATATATATATATATATATATATATATATATATATATATATATATATATATATATATATATATATATATATATATATATATAACAACATCAAATTTATTTAGCTGGTCTATTCGGCGGGACAGACATGACGGATGAAGTAGCAGGTTGCCCTTGAATAGCTTCTGACTATAGAAGATATACATAAAAATAGCACTATCTATGGCACCTTCAGTAATCAGGAAGTTCGGTTAAGCGAAGTGCTTGCTTCATTGCTCAAACATTCGAATAACAAAGATATGCCCAGCGATCAATGCAGAAGAATAAAAAAACAAATAAATAAATATCAACACAAATTTTCGGCAATTCAGCGTACCGTGGGTAAGCAGCTATTATCGTATGTCGCATGGCAGAAGAATAACTAAATTTTTTATGACAGTATACATAGCATTGAGTTATTATACACCTGGTTATATATTTATGTTTTTTTTGTCCTTGCGTTTGCGTCAGCGCGTATGTTTTGTCGTACATGTTCGGAAAATTGTCAAATGTAGAATGCGTCGCACATCCGCTCCAGGCGTTCAAAGCCGCAGAGACCGTGGACCGTTCGTGTGACACAGGGTGAGGTCATCGCCGGAATGCGCCTTCCCCGAGCCCTTTTTTCTTCCTTTATTTCTTAAAATGATGGGTTGCACGAACAAGTGTGAGATTCGTTCTTAAAATTGTGTAATGCGTTTAGAACAAAATTTCTGAAAAATCTCCCAAAAAGGGTTCGTCCGATAGAAAAAAAAAACGATGCAGTGGACCATCGTGCGAATTGCTTACAAGAATGAAATAGCGTATAACCTCACGCCGACAGCACTTAAATATTCGCGGTTACACTTCGGGAGCTTGCACAATGTTCTTACGTTGCATCGCGTTTTCTCACGCTGATTAGGCGAAAAATAAATTAAGTGAGAAGCAAAATGTGAAGTATAATGGCGTATTCTAGTGGTCATTTTCAAGCACGATGGACGTGCGGCGAAGGTGATGAAAAACCGGTTTAGCGGTGAATAACGTGAACAACGTTTTACAGAAACGATTACTCTGCTCCCTTATCATCAGCACAGCGCCCATAAGCTTGCGGCGACGCTTAGTAAGTCTTTTACGTGCATTTACCTCTCTTTATATACCAACTACATTACGTAGGTTAGCGAGCCATAAATATTACGCGATATCACCGAGACAAAATAAAAAAGTAACATGAAAACATCAAACAAAGATCATCAGAGTAACATAAGCATTACTTCCAGCAATGAAAACAAAATGCGAATAAAAGCGAATGATTTCGGAGAAGACCTCTTTATCTCTGTTGTAGACAAACCCTGCCGTAATAGGATCAGCAATTCAAAGATTGTGAGTACATTTAGATGCACGACATGTAAAAAAAAGAAAAAATATTGCAGAAATGTTTAGTGTCTTACAGCTAGCCTTTTCTCCAATTTCGTTTCATCATTCCTCTTTCTGCTCTAGGCATATCTTTTGTTCAAAATTCCATGGTTTATTTTGGGTGAAAATTGGCAAGTTGCGTACAGTGCTTGTTCTCTTCACTATCTTTGATGGGCCGTCCACTCATCCGGGTTGCGAGAATTTTCCCACCTTTGTGATCAGCGTGGGGGTGAAAGAGTTGCCTAATACCACAGCCTACCGGTTATAAGTGTGCGCTGGTGCGAGTTGTGTAAGGCAGCCTCTTATCCTGGTCGCCCCGCCAACTAAATGGCCAAGAGGAAACCACTGTAATCACGTAACATTGCACAATGTCGCCAGTACGTCTGCGCAAAGCACCGGCGCTCTGATTTGTCATACAGGGTGGCAGGTAGGTTATGAATCACGGTTAGGTTGTTGCGAATGCGCGTTACACAAAAGCTACGCGCGCGTCCGAAAGGTCTGAGCGAGGTCGTTAACCATAATGTCCAGTTGGTGTTGGCCGACCACTCGGTCTGTGAGGGCATTATGTTTCCTACTGATTTGTGGCTTCGTTCGGTAGAGCTACGCAGTGCAGGTTGTTGACTTGTTCACAACAGTCCAGAAATCGAAATTCAAGGTTTCCTGCCAAGACAGTCAAAACATTTGGCTTTGTTTCTCAACTCGTAGTCCCCAAAGTTTGGACGCTAAGTGTACTTTTCACTAGCTGCCGTGCATATGCAGCTTATAGGTAAAAGAACGGGATTCTCAAGTTTTGGAATGTTTGGCCACAGACATTAGGGTCGAGGCAACCTTCCACACGGAGTTACTTTAGAAGCTACCGAAAGAACTTGCCCTGATGATTGTACGCGTGTCTCGGCAACTTCAGGTGCTTTTAGCCACAATGTGCTCAAGTTTGTCGCGAGTGTCTATAGCCGGTCTCAGCCTAAGAGTAAATGTGAGCTCCATCCTCAGCAGGTCACCATCCCACCCAGACAGAAGTTTTATAATTGTCCCACTAATTGCAATCGCTTATTTAAGTGACGTCAGAACTTTCCACATGACTTTTTGTACAGGTGCGTTTATATTTGGATCGTTTGCCTATCGAAAATTTATTTGTTGGTAAACTTCAACAAAAATTTCGGCTTCACTTCTCAGCCAAACGATCAACTTTGAATTCATATTATGCGTAGTATTTGCATTATCAGCAAAACATTTATGGTTGAAACGTAACGTACCAATCATTGCTTTGTCGCACAAGTAATTGACAGGCGTGCTGCAGTACTGGGGGCGGAGTGCGCATTTATTCTTAGGTTATAGCTTTTTTTTTTCGAAGTGCTGCTCTCTATAAGCGTAGAATGGTCGACGAAATGCAAAAAAAAGACTTACACACTTGTAATATTTTTCTGCCCAGATAAGCTCGTTCAAGCTGATTGATTGATTCGTGGAGTTTAACGACCCGAACCACCATATGATTATAAAAGACGCCGTAGTGGAGGGCTCCGGAAATTCAGACCACCTGGGGTTCTTTAACGTGCAGCCAAATCTGAGCACACGGGCCTACAACATTTCTGCCTCCATCGGAAATGCATGCGCCGGAGCCGGGAGTCGATCCCATGACCTGCGGATCAGCAGCCGAGTACCTTAGCCATTTGACCATAGAGTTTCCCAAAATTAACTAGAGGGCACTCTGGCGCTGCGATCGTTCAGCGACCATGGGAATGATGGGTAGTACACACATTTGCCTAGTCTTCGTACTTGCGGGCGGCGAATCGTACTTGCGGCTTCGTTTATTGCTGTGTTTCAGTTTTGTTTTGAAAGAAAGAACAAACCCTTTTTAACTTAGTGACTTGATTCAAAATGGTAAGCCAAAAATAATAAGGTTGTGAAGCGCAAACGGTGAACATTTGCTAATTTATGTTTTCATGAAAAAACAGCTCCAAGCCACACAAACACACACGGAGCCAGAAGCAGGCCAGAAGTACGAAAATTAGACAAATGTGTGTACTACCAATCATTCGCATGCTCGCTGAAGCGCCGTGTGTTTCAACTCCCATAGACACTAGCGCCAGAGTTCCCGCTAGTAAGTATTGTGGGAAACTCAATGCATTTGACCACAGCGGTGGGGCATGCTTCTTCAAGCTGTCTGAATGTATTTAGAAAGTCAACGCCTCTAGGTTCTCATCGTTTCTCATACGATCAATAACAGGGAACGGTCCGCCTCATAGTAACGTGTGCGTTCCTCCTATTTCTCCAATTTTCGAGTTTGTTTCAAAACTTTGCTACATTGAGCTAAAAGCTAGAAGCCTCAATTTTGCAAGGAGAAAATTACGCTTCTGCTAGTGGTGTCCGTGATGACTAGTAGTAAATGAAAACATACCATACTTTACTGTTCAATTCAGTAATCTCAAAATCAAACTGGCACAGGCACAATGCAATACTAAAGCCATGAATGAACATTAAGATAATCAAAACGAAAGTCTCTTAATTGTTTTTTTTAATTGAAGAAGTAGGCACAATGCCTTTTGTAGTGATTAGGCCAAGGATCAAAGAGTGCAGTAAACCCCTATACCACCGCCGCGCCCCTCGTAGCTTCCACCCTGTTGCACGGAATATAGCTCGTCTTCGTACTGAGTAAGCATAAAAATGCACAGCAAATGCCAGAGAAGTCATGTCGTATATATGTGAGCACTGACGCTTGTGCATGACTGAGGAATTCAGCCATTGTGCATGCGACGTCACAGCGTTTAAATGGACATCGACATAGCTCGCGTGCGATTGATATCTCGAATAAAAACAACCTAAAAGAGAATGATTCGAGCGCGTCAAGCGCAGGCCGCGGCTACTTTTCTTACAAGCAGACATCAGGTGTGCACGAGGAGGGAAGACAAGGGGGTGCACGGCAATCAATTGTCTCTCCGTTTACGAGGCATATCGTTTAGGGTAAATGAAAAGAGATGTCTTCCAGAGGGGTTCTAAACGAGATGAAGGAAGAATAAAGTAAGGAGAGAGCATCGCGAGAGTCGTGTTTCAGCTGAGCTCGCTTCCGGCAAGTGCGCGGTCTGAAAATAATCGAGAATTTAAGGATATATACAAGAAACGCGCGAAAGTATCTTTTGACGGAGACGCGTGTACTTAGCGTATCATGAAGCCGTATACGTGAGTCCTTTGGACGTTCGCAAAACTGTGTGTAGCGGCTTTGCCGCCCGTGAATCTCGATCGGGCAATTAGGTAGGCAAGGACGGTTCCCGTTTCAACGGTGTCCTCCTTGCTTTTTTTTCTTTGAACCATAAATCCACCGCTGCTGCTGGTGACAAGTAATCTCAGGCAGGCCGGAGAAGAGTTCTGGAGTAAATAACGGCTCACAGCTCGTTCTTCTTTAAGAAGAAGGCGTACTCGAAAGAACGGTGCCTTTTTTTGAGGCGTAATATTGGCCAAAATAAAACTGTAACGAAATAAGTCCCGTTGCTGCGCAATATAATTAAGAAATAAGCATGCTTAGATCAGTTGCTGATTGTCTTATAGTGTCAGTCTCAGCGTTAGGTGGAGTGAAATTCCGAAATATAGTCACGCTAACAACTATATAAACCTCTGTGTATAAGTGCGTGCTAGGAAACAAGCAGACTTGCTTTTTAGCGCATGAACACGTTCCGTACATCGCGTCGTAGGTAGTGCTAGAGAGCAGCAGTGTTTATGGCAATGACACGGGTTCGAGTTTCTGCTGCAGCAGCATTTATAGGGGGGGGGGGGGCAGAAATAAAAAAGAAATGCCCGCGTACTTAGGATTAAGTAAAACTTGGATAACCACGAGACGTTAGAATTAACACGTTGTCGACCATGACGGCGTGCCTTACACTCATATCATGGTTCTCGCACGTAATGCAGTAGAATTTTATTTAATATGTCATATGTGTGAAGGGACAACGTGGAGAGTTTAGCCCTACCCAGTTGTCTTTGTTGATAAAGAGGCACACAGGTGAATCGCTCAACGACAATTTATGTAGTAAAGTAGTTGTTCGAAGATGATGGTTTATTTACTAACCATGTCAGATGAAAGTGCAGAACTATGTCTGTTTAAAAAATACGCTTTATCTGTATGTTTGTTTGTTTCGCCGTTGCCACGTGATCGCATAATCAGGTTATGTAGCTACACAGACGAAATAAGACACTGCAAGCACATGCTGGAGCACAAGGAGTGGCATCAGGCAGTCCGTGTCATGAACGGTATAGGTACAGATGCTTACATGCGTGTCATTTAAAAGACGAGACATGAATCGGCCCTGTTTGACAGACGCATACGTATGAGCGTTATTTTAGAACATTGTGTGGTACCATCATTGTCAATAAGTCATAAATATATATAGGTACACAAAAAATCCAGTACACAAAAGCCCCTACTTTTTCTTTGAAAGATTACCGAAACAATCCGCCCGTATATAGCTTCTCGGAAATACGTACGGCTACAAATTATACGCAAGTGCGAGCAATGGGCCGATCATCGTTTCATGCCAATTTCATGTACTGTTGCCCGTGCGTGCTTTCAAATGTGATTAAAAAAGCGTACGATATGATGCTCACCTTTTCAAGCACGCGGATGAAATATCACGTGATGGCGTATAATTTCTCCGCATCAATTAAAATCCCAACTTTTGCTTTTCTACCACCTTCATCTATCTAAATGATTGTGAAATCAGCCTTGTCGAAAAATATGACAAATGCCTCTAATGTGAGGTTGCGCGCGCAGCCGAATTATCATTTCTGCGCAACAATCCCGACATTCAACGCTTGTCCCGAGTCGTTCTTCGTATCGTGTTGCGTACTTGCGCCGCTGTACCACAATGCTCAACGAACGAGCCAATTTGCGCCTGCTACGGAACTTCACCTTCAAGCCACTACGTCTCAGACCTTGAAGTCAGCCCTATATACAGTGTGAGCGCTCGTGATGTTTCCGGCGTAGGCGAGCTTCGAAACCGATACTAAGTGCGCTACTGAAGGGAGGGCAAAGGGGCAGGACGGGATGGGTGGCAGGTGGGGAAACCGTATATACGGCCGAAAGCCGAGCGCTCACCAGGCAAGCGGGCACTGCTAACGAATCTTCTCGGCAGCTGCCACCGCGGCGCCCATCGATCCGCGCACATGCGATCTGGCTTCATTAAAATTCACGCTGTAGCGCTGCCTCGAAACAGTTTAATACCTCATCCACGGAAGAGTTCCTCTTCAGCGCTGCGTAGACGGCCGCGCTCTTCCCCGTGCATACTAAGAGCTTGTCTGCAACGTCTGCCTCTGACCGAGACCTCGGGGACGGGTGAACCGAACTGTCAGAAGGGTTGAGAAGTTGCGCGAATGGCACACGCAACACTGCTGCCGCTAGAGTAGGCTTGATTATTATTATTATTATTATTATTATTATTATTATTATTATTATTATTATTATTATTATTATTATTATTATTATTATTATTATTATTATTACGCATTCGTGACATCTTCGATATTGCTTGGCCGCGATCCCTAGCCCCGCCGCGGTAGTCTAGTGGTTAAGGTACCCGGCTTCTGACCTGCAGGTCGCGGGTTCGAATCCCGCCTGCGGCGGCTGCATTTCTGATGGAGGCGGAAATGTTGATGGCCCGTGTGCTCAGATTTGGGTGCACGTTAAAGAACCCCAGGTGGTCGAAATTTCCGGAGCCCTCCACTACGGTGTCTCTCATAATCATATGGTGGTTTTGGGACGTTAAACCCCACAAATCAATCAATCAATCAATCAATGGCCGCGATTTCTAGAACTCGTTTTCAGCGCGTACTTATGGGCGGGAACACACTGTAGCTTTTTTCCCCTCTTTATTCAGTTGATGGCTCCCGCTGACGTTGCTACGACCGCCATGCTTGAGTAGTAACGCAGTGGGGCGTGAAATCCGTGATTTGAGGACAACGCTGTCGCTAAGTGGCACCCGGATTACTTTTGTTACTCCTTCACGGGGAGTAATGATGTTCCGACAGCGTCGTTATCACATTGAAGAAGGTTAACCGAAACGTCACTATGCTGCGTTGAAGTCCTCATAGGATGTTGGTGTGTGTGTGTGTGCGGGGGGGGGTAGTAATACGTTAAAAACTGGAGTTTATTCCGTCATGTACTAACTGTCAATCCGTTCAAATTTAGATCAAAGGATACGTGGTGAAACCTAGTAATAAGATTGAAGCGAGCGCGTTGTGAATCGGGCTTACTTGTTTTCGAGATGTTTAATCTAGCGTATAGGGAATCAATTATAGGGCGCCCACCATGTCGCACTCCCGCAATTTGTGCGGAACCGATAATGCACGTGCGCATCAAAATCGGCGGGATGATGCTGAAGATATTGATATGGTTTTTCGCAAAGCCACTTATCCCCTTCAGGCGCGAATTATGATCCACTGTCTGGAAATACGCCTAACCATCCCGGCATGCTTCCAACAAAGTATCATATTCCGAGAAAGAAAATGAAAGAATAGGTAATCCCGTGCGAGTTCCAGTAATAATTTTGATTAGCATGTAAATAAATATGTAATTACTGTGCATTGGGTAAGCTTCATTCGAAAAAAATAAAGGCTCAAAATACACGCACGCTTTGTTTTTTAGTTGTAATCGTTTCAAGCTAAAAAAAATAAACTTTTGACTTTGATTCTAGAACTGGAACGTCGAATGGATGTCGCTCATGGTGGTGTCTCTAGCGAAGTGATACTCTGTAGGCAATACTGAGCGCAAAGAACCCGAATGACTGCTACGAAGTGTGCACGAATGCGTAGACTGCGTTTCAAGCTATAATATTTATTTATTTATTTATTTATTTATTTATTTATTTATTTACTTATTGCATACTGCTGACTTGTTTACCAGGTCTTAAGCAGGAATGGGCATACAGAACTGTTTACTGCACAAACATGATTAACATCACACAACATACTGACAGTGGTAAGGGTTGTAAAAAGCAAAACGGAAAGCATAGTTTGCAATGCAAAACAACATACAATTCAGCAATTTTGTATCAATTTGCGAAAAACAAAAGAGAAACATTCCAACAATGGCATAGTTTTGCTGACATAGTTTCGATATGAAGAAACTCGCGTAGCGTGACTCGCTTCCTAATTTAGAAACCACCGCTGAAGGGGTTATGCGACTGAATTTATTTTACCTGAATAGAACTAACAAGAAATCTAGGTATAATTAAGGCTACGGTGCAGGTAACGTTGGCTTTGGCATGCATTAAAAATTCAGAAAACTGAGCTGTTCATAAATTTTGAATCACGAGCACTAACTGCGCCATAAGTGACATTAGAGAAAAAAAAAGTAGCATACACATGTGTAGAATCCTTCGAGTGCAGCACTATAAACATAACTTATAGACTCGATATGTCATTTGTGCCTCATTCAACGAGCCTCCTGGCGTCTTACAGGCTGCCGAAGGCTGATCTTCAATTGCTCATGGCCTAACTGCGCCCTCTAAAGTACTCTGCTTGTGTCTGCCGGCGGTTCTTACCGTTATTGCAAACCACTGAGCCCCTCTCTTACCAAATACCGCTATGACAGCACTACGTTACCGTGCCCGTACCCACACCACGCCCTTGCAGAGGGTACAAAGTGACGCACTGCAATGTCGTGCACGTGAGGTTGCATTGAAAGACAAGCAAGGCCTCGCCCCGTGGGCTCTTAATGGGTATATTAGCCATATGCGACTCCTCAGCTCCTTTTCACGGGGTCGTCTATAGGCATTTATTCCACGGTGCTACACATTTCCGCCGAGGCCTGGCATGAGCGTCACTCGATAGGGTATTACGTCTAGAAGAGCACTGAAATGATTGCGGAATTGATAATGTTTGGTACCATTACAAAAATAATGAATTATTAATGCAGAATTAGTTTATTCAGTTTCTCCGCCGCGGCGTTACAGTGGTTTGCTGTGCTCGGCTGCAGACCCGAAGAGGGTGGTATGATCCCGGCTCTCGCCTTTTCTTGAGGTGGTGTGCAAGAGGCCTGTGTAAGGGGGTGCGCGTTAAAGTTAAAGTTAAAGTTAAAGGGGGTGCGCGTTAAACAGTGCGCGTTAAAGAGCACAAGATGGTCGAAATTTACAGAGCCCCCCCCCCACTACGGCGTGTTTTATAATCTTATTGCAATTTCAGCAAGTGAAACCCTAGAATTTAAAACTTCATCCAGTCAATTATTCTCAAAGCTCTAGCCCACACACCTGATCCGAAACGCGTCCAGGATTTTACACACGTGGACTTATTTGACAACGCTGTCTGCCTCACACGCCAGCCGAAGCACGAACGCCTAGTCCACTTGCAATGCGTAGTTGGTACGACACCATATTAAGTGGCTAAAAACAAAAAAAAGAACTGGTACTGTTCTATAAAAAGAGCGTATATAAGTTATTTATTCGAGTGAGACGTAAAAAAGACATATGTTATGTACCAATGAGAATATCAAGTACCTTTTATAAACTGTAAATTCAACGTTAGCTCGCATATAAATTGGTAGTTAGGTCCTGAATATTAAACGTAAAATACAACATTTACATTTGATATCTTCGACGTCAGTTGCATAAACACAGCACTAGAAAGTTCTCTTAACAGCTTCACAAACAAAAAAAGTGGAGGGGGACAAAAATACATAATG
Source organism: Rhipicephalus annulatus (assembly GCA_013436015.1). Classification (NCBI taxonomy): domain Eukaryota; kingdom Metazoa; phylum Arthropoda; class Arachnida; order Ixodida; family Ixodidae; genus Rhipicephalus; species Rhipicephalus annulatus. The sequence continues at coordinate 324,889 of WOVY01009949.1, forward strand.
AGAACAATGAATCACTCGAACAGGGAACAACATGGAAACAATATTCCGAGTAGTCGTGCAGCCAACGAGTTGAGGCTCTGAGGAAATCGCGAAGGCAAGCTCAAACAATGGCTAAAAAAATGTGCCTACAGGGGAAGAAACGAAAAAAAAAAAGGTGAAGCGAGGGGGTTTCCAAGCTATATAATAAGACTCGTATCACCCGCTGGGACAAACCTTCGCCGCAGATGGCGCTGACAGCCGGCTGAATTGTGAAGCCCGCCATTGAAGGCTTAAACTTGATCGGCCACATCTCTCGTGCGCCGTTTCTTTCGTGTCTCCAATGCGCAGCTCGGCATAGCTGGCAGGCGTCTTCGAGACATGTCAGTGCCGCGCAGCTGTTCTTGTCTTCGGCTTTTCTCGCGTGGAGAATGCCGTACGCAAGATAAATGCGTCCGTGGTTTTGCGCTGTCCCCGGTATTATTATTTGACTCGAAGGAAACAAAAAGCCAAAGAATGTTCCCTGTCAGAAGTACTGCGAGGCTGCGAGACTTTGCTGGTTGCGCGACGCCGTCCCCGTGTAGTTAGCTATTGTTCTGTTATTATTATTATTATTTCACATGGGCGTCTATTCGCCTCAGGCGGAGTTTTTCAAAGATGAAGCTATACATACATACATACATACATACATACATACATACATACAATTCTTATATATATATACATATATATATATATATATATATATATATATATATATATATATATATATATATATATATATATATATTAGGAGAACGAAGTGTATACCTAAGGGCTCGTTTTTTCATGTTTTAACACAATATTATTCAATCAGTTTATTGTCATGTCATAAAGTATGTTACAAGGAGTAAAATATACAGAAGAGGGTCCCAAAGTACAAGACTGCAACGGGACCCTCGGTGAGATCTAACAGACAGTAATGCCAAGTAATGTACAGGGGAAGTTATTAGAACCAATGGAATAAAAATAAGAAGAAAGAAAAGTGGATGAAAAAATAACCAACCGTGAGCAGGAATCGAACCTACGACCTTCGAATAACGCGTTCGATGCTCTAATCACTGAGCTACCAAAGCGGCCTTCCCCCCATCCACTTTTTTCGGTTTATATGTGAATTTAGAAGTAGGAGTGACAGTCAACGCCATCTATAAACCAAGCGACGAGTGTGAAAACACTCTTTTATGCGCATGTTTGGCGTCACGTAGCACGTGAACTTATTATGAGTGGGCAGCTGACTAATAGTCCCTCGTATACAACCTAATGACACCAAGTCTGCCAGTACGAGACCCTCGTTTAATGAAATAGGGGAAAGAAGTGTATACCTAAGGCTGGTTTTTCCGTGTTTTAACACAATATTAATGAGATCTAACAGACAGTAATGCCAAGGAATGTACAGGGGAAGTTATTAGAACCAATGGAATGTAAATAAGAAGAAAGAAAAGGGGATGAAAAAATAACCAGCCGTGAGCAGGAATTAGACCTACGACACACACACGCATATATATATATATATATATATATATATATATATGTGCGTGTGCGTGTGTGTGTGTGTGTGTGTGTGTGTGTGAAAAAATGCCAGGTCTGTACGCTAACGCAAGACTGTCACAGCGTAAGCTTGAGTAGTGGCTTCCGTAGAGGTAAACGCTTGGTGCAACTTGTGCAAGAACGAGTGGTAGGCACGCACTGCCCATAAATTTAGTGATTTGGTAAGTAAGGAAGTGCCCACTACGCTCTAATGGCTATGGTGTTGTAACGAGCAGACCTGTTCATCTACACATCTGAGATCTAGAGATATGAAACAGGGTTGGCGTTGAAGCTGCTCGAGAAGAATAATTCTGGCACATTTTATTGATGATGAGGTGTTCATCAAGCTTGTTCTTAGCAAAGATCAAAAAATTGACCCTGTTGTTAGCAAACATTGATTGCAAAACTGGTAGGTGGACTTTGTGACCTAGAAAGTATGTTGCGAATGACCTGCACCATAACAGTAAGGTTACCACATTGTTCGTGAAAACAGTGCCTAAACCAGAGCCAGTGCTCGACGGGCTCCCATTTGTGCACCTCGCCTACATGCTTAAACATATACAAACGTCGAGCCATGTGCGTACACCATTCACACAACTTGTAGAAACGAGAACTCTGAGGGGCTCCCGCATGGCAGAGTTTTGTTTTCTATCTGCCGCGAGGTGGCGCAAAGAGCCGAATACGGTATCACGGCTTGGTTGCGTTAGCCACCGCCTGATATAAAGGGTACAGCCATATCCATCCATCCATCCATCCATCCATCCATCCATCCATCCATCCATCCATCCATCCATCCATCCACCATCCATCCATCCATCCATCCATCCATCCATCCATCCATCCATCCATCCATCCATCCATCCATCCATCCATCCATCCATCCGTCCGTCCGTCCGTCCGTCCGTCCGTCCGTCCGTCCGTCCGTCCGTCCGTCCGTCCGTCCGTCCGTCCGTCCACCCATCCATCCGTCCGTCCGTCCGTCCACCCATCCACCCATCCATCCACCCATCCACCCATCCACCCATCCATCCACCCATCCACCCATCCATCCATCCATCCATCCATCCATCCATCCATCCATCCATCCATCCATCCATCCATCCATCCATCCATCCATCCATCCATCCATCCATTCATTTAGCACTTTAGAGGGTGTCACGCTAGCCCCATATTTCGCCGTTGTGGATTGGGTGCTTCTCCGGCTCCATACTTGCTTTGACCTAAAGGGCGTTGTCACTTGTGGTCAAGCGCTTATATCTCGGGGTGGGTTCTTCATACATGCTGCGCTTCCATCGCAAAGTTTTCGTTGAAGCCGTTGGCAGTAGAAAGTTCACTTCACCCGCTGCAGCGGACGTACGTGTAAAGGAGCGAGCTGTTAGCCTTTCTTAGGACATTCCAGTTCTATACAATTGTATATGCACTGTACTGCTGCTTTTTTAATGGTCACCTACAGTGAATGACATACATTCACCATGCTATAACGTTCTTACATCACAAAATTTTCAAGGTTGAAATGACTAAGCGCTACATTAGAGACAAAATCCTACGCCAGTTTTCGCCGGAATCCTCGCCAAAGCAAGTTAATGCATTAAAGAGGTAGCATTGACACTTTTAGTACAAAACACAGAGAACTCCAAATAATAATAATAATAATAATAATAATAATAATAATAATAATAATAATAATAATAATAATAATAATAATAATATAATAAGAGGAAGAAGAAGCACAAAAATAAAAAAGAAGTATCATCAAATAAATCCCAGTGTGCTTCTGCAACCGGGTTGTGCCATCGACCAACGCAACTTCCACGCCGTGCGTTTCGCACTTCGAGTCGGCCCACGAGACGAATAATTACATCGCAGTAATAATTCATGCGCTCTCATTAGCATAAACTGAACGAGCCAGGCGTGACTGCAGCTGCGCGAACAATCGGGCCGCCGGAGTGGAGAAGGCGCCGCGGTAAATCAAATTCACGCGCGGGCACCACGCACTGCTTCCGTCGAGAGATGCCCATTAATATCGGACAATCGAACCGCGCAAAACACCTCGTCAAGCAATGGCGCATTTTTTTCACGGCGATCTTTCCGTTCTGCCAATTTCAAAAGTAAGTAGTTGCAAAATTAGGTTTCTGTTAGCATGCTATATACCAAGGAATGATGTCGAGCATAAACATTGGCGGCGTAAATGCGTGCGTCGCTCGCATAGGTCGTCGAAAGACGATGGTCTTCTGTCTGGAGAGATAGCCCCGCCGCGGTGGTCTAGTGGCTAAGGTACTCGGCTGCTGACCCGCAGGTCGCGGGTTCGATTCCCGGCTGCGGCGGCTGCATTTCCGATGGAGGCGGAAATGTTGTAGGCCTGTGTACTCAGATTTGGGTGCACGTTAAAGAACCCCAGGTGGTCAAAATTTCCGGAGCCCTCCACTACTGCGTCTCTCATAATCGTACGGCGGTTTTGGGACGTTAAACCCCACAAATCAAACAATGTCTGGAGAGATGGAAGAAAACCTGTATTTTACGTTCTGCGCGAGGAAATTGGTCAGTAGGCGCCTGTGAGATATGGATGCTATTTAACAGTAACTTTTCAGCAAACGAAGTTTTTCTAGAACTTAAAGCCGCTGGTAGGTGGCTGCACCATGGAGTTTTCGTGGAGCGTAGGAAACACCCGTTCTTTCGCTCATAGCGTCGCATTTCTAGCGCCGCGTAGTAAGAATTACGTATCTATGCATTTTAGAAATGAATTAATACTCTACCTTGTGCTCCCGTATTGATGTTCAATGTTCACTAGTATTCAATGTTCAATGTTCACTAGTACGCAGCCAGGATATCAACTTAGGTGGTCGTTAAGCAATGAGTAAAGTTTTCGCTTTGCAGGCTGAAATCTAGTGACAGACAGAAAGAGAAAACAGACAGACAGACAGACCAAAATATAAGACTCCAAGTATCTCAAGAAAGATTATCTTCTTTAAAAAGAAAAATGAGGGACAAAATAAGAGTAACGCGCACGCACCGTTATCCAGCATAAAGGTAGTAATATTGCGTGGGGGAAAATTGTGTAGACGACGATGACGCAGTGATAGGTTCGCCCTGATTACACCATTTCAATGATAAGTCTCTTAAGCGTGTATTGCACTTATTCAGGTAACCGAAAAGGTATTTCACGGCAGTGAACCAGGTTTTACCTGGCTTACTTTTATGCCTTTCTGTCATCACCTCTTTCTCTTTATTTCTCCATAAATGGATAAAAACAGTGGTAAATTTACACTATAGGTAACTTACAGCTCAGCTTTTTTTATGGCTACGGTGTGACCAAATGTGCGTGCGTTGACAGACTGTGCAAAAAAAGTGGCGTCAACTAAAGTGAATCTGGTTAATTTGTACTTATGGGTTTGTTCGTTCGTCATAAAGGCATACGGCAGCGCACACTGGGTCAAGCGATGGACACGACAAAAAAAAAATGCCCGCAGCTTCCCTCGGGGGAACACTGAGGAGGATGCGGAGCATATAATTGGTTAACTGGGTGTTAAAGTGCGACTTACTTGGGTCGATGGCTAAATTGGTTTACGTGGTTGTGAAATGGGGTGTTAAATTGCGACTTACTTGGGTCGATGGCTAAATTGGTTAACGTGGTTGTAGGAGGGGGTGTTAAATGAGTGAACACGTACACACGTATGCGAAAGGGCGGCGCTGGTCGAAGGGACGTCGATCATTGTGTTTGTGGATTCGTTGGAATTCATTTCACCGCGACCTTGAACGTCGACGCGCCGTACAAACCAACCGACGAGCGGCAACTGAGCGAGCGAGCGCCGACCTTGAGTATATATACAGCGCGACGGCGCATGCACTGTCAGCTGTCGAATGTTCGAGAAGGGGGAGAAGCGCAACGGCGCATGCGCGCGCGTCAGCTGCCGATGTTCTCGAAGCGCGACGGCGCATGCGCGCGCGTCAGCTGCCGATGTTCTCGAAGCGTGACGGCGCATGCGCGCTACATTATACAGCTAGCGAATGTTCGTGAAGACGAGAAGCGCACGCGGTGTGTAGAGGAGGAAGGGTGCACAGATGGTGGAGGAGTGAAGCGCGCGGTGTGTAGAGGAGGAAGGGATGCACAGATGGTGGAAGAAGGAGGAGGAAGCTTGCGGACGGCGCCGCACTACAAGCCTCGAGTATTAGATGCTCCGCATCTAAAAAAGGGGACAATGCAAGTGAAATAAATGAGCACGAAAGACGGGACGCAAGATACAGCACAAGAAGAAGGCAGAACTCCCTTTGCACTATGTTTTAAGTGTGTGAAGTTCAGCACTCGTCATGTTGTACTGTGGCTTCCGTCCCATTTTTCGGACCGATATACGTCTCAAACGTCGCACCAACTTGCTCAGACAGAAGCAGTGCGCTCATTTTGTTACCTTTGTTTTTGAGTTCGTCGTTTCACCCGGTGTGCGCTGCCGTATGTCGTTATGAATCCGATTGTTAGGGGGCAGTGGAAGTGGCGGGTAAGCAGGCTACTAACTGGCCCCGTAATTGTGGTGCAGCTCCACTTTCACGCCGAATCATGCGTACAACGGAGGAAATCAATGTTGCTCCGACGTTGTCGTCAACAGTGTTCGTTGAGTGGCTTCGCTACGCCCGACAAATGTGGAGCTTACGAAGAGAGACTCCCCTGGGGCCAACGCGAAGTTTCGAAGACACTTCCTTATAGGCAAAAAGAGGAGGGGGACAATTGAAACGACAGTGTGATGCTTTCTGTACGTGAGGACTAATGCCATGATTGATTTGTGGGGTTTAACGTCCCAAAACCACCATATGATTATGAGAGACGCCGTAGTGGAGGGCTCCGGAAATTTCGACCACCTGGGGCTCTTTAACATGCACCCAAATCTGAGCACACGGGCCTACGGCATTTCCGCCTCCATCGGAAATGCAGCCACCGAAGCCGGGATTTCAACCCGCGACCTGCGGGTCAGCAGCCGAGTACCTTAGCCACTAGACCACTGCGGCGGGGTGACTAAGATGCCAAGTCACATTACACAAAAGGAGACGTGCTGCATGGTTGTTGTTTTTTTTCTCCGGCTGCGTCCCTCAATGTTTTGTTTTTGGAATGGAGTAACAATGTGACTTAGAAGCTAATATACAAAGCACGGTCGAGTTTAGCAGAAGCATGTCATTAGCTAGTTTCTTTCCATGTGTGCCAGGTAAGAGAAATAGCCGACGACGTTGACCACTAAGGCACCACTGGAGTACTAACGACGCTTCGACGCCATCGCGAGCAGCAATGGGAGTAGAGGACCTAGAACGTGTTGGACACCACCCTTCGGCATTTTAGATGCGGAGCATCTAATACTCGAGGCTTGTAGTGCGGCGCCGTCTGCAAGCTTCCTCCTCCTTCTTCCACCATCTGTGCATCCCTTCCTCCTCTACACACCGCGCGCGCTTCACTCCTCCACCATCTGTGCACCCCTCCTCCTCTACACACCGCGTGCGCTTCTCCTCTTCACGAACATTCGCTAGCTGTATAATGTAGCGCGCATGCGCCGTCACGCTTCGAGAACATCGGCAGCTGACGCGCGCGCATGCGCCGTCGCGCTTCGAGAACATCGGCAGCTAACGCGCGCGCATGCGCCGTTGCGCTTCTCCCCCTTCTCGAACATTCGACAGCTGACAGTGCATGCGCCGTCGCGCTGTATATATACTCAAGGTCGGCGCTCGCTCGCTCAGTTGCCGCTCGTCGGTTGGTTTGTACGGCGCGTCGACGTCCAAGGTCGCGGTGAAATGAATTCCAACGAATCCACAAACACAATGATCGACGTCCCTTCGACCAGCGCCGCCCTTTCGCATACGTGTGTACGTGTTCACTCATTTAACACCCCCTCCTACAACCACGTTAACCATTTAGCCATCGACCCAAGTAAGTCGCAATTTAACACCCCATTTCACAACCACGTTAACCAATTTAGCCATCGACCCAAGTAAGTCGCACTTTAACATCCCGTTAACCAATTATATGCTCCGCATCCTCCTCAGTGTTCCCCCGAGGGAAGCTGCTGGCAATTTTTTCTTTGCGTTCTCGCGAGACAGTCAGCGCACGTGCATGCTGTGCCTGCTGAAGAGCGCCCTCCCAGTTTCGAAAAACAAAAGGCGCTTATTTGCAGGAGCTTCGTATAGTCGGCGCCCGTATCAGTGGCTGAAGGAAACGTGGCAGCGCACTCTGCAGTTTGGCGCCTCGCGTGCGCGTTGTACGCATGTTTTCGCGACTCGCTTTTGTCTTCGGAGGGTGGACGGACGCCCGGCGCTCGCTACGAGTCGTCATAAATCAGGACAGCACGTGTCGCGTCCCATCGCTGGGATCCCGCGTCTGCCTCCGCTAGCGGTTGGGAGCGGCGAGTCATTTCTTCGCACCAGGGGCGTCGTGTCAACAGATTAGCCCCCGCTGCTGAGAACCCGCTGCTCGTACCCTGACTATTTTCTTTTCTTTATTTTGTTTTTGTTTTCAACTGTCTCTTTTGTGATCAGATTATTTTGACAGAGTTAATGTTTTCTTTGTCTCTCTTTTTGTCTTTCTTTCGTGAGTGTTAGCTCGCACTGGGCACGCAGCGCGAATTGTTGTTTGACGTTGAGTGCGTACAAGTTGTATTTCTCTGCGCAGGCTCGGTACTTATCGGGTTTTCATACTGCCACTTCCCTTTTGAAGACGACAGCCACCCTCCGGGCTCTTGTTGTTCATAGTACGGCGTAAATGTAGCGGGGTGTTGTAAATGAAGATTCATTTGATGCGTTTACTTTTCAGACGTGGTAGTCCTGATTTCTGCCTCCTCCTAAGAGAGCCGAGAGAATTCGCCATGTGACGTCGTATGTACGAGTGTGCAGTAATATGCCGGCTGCGCTAAAGCAACCTTCAATCTTTATTTCTACTTGCCACAACATCGTTATCGACGGTTGGTCGATCTACATGGTGAAAAGTGTTTGCTAAGTTTATTTTTTTTTCAGCACGTGATATTAATAATAAAACTCCAAACTAACAATGAGGATTACATGGGCGACACCGGACAATATTTAATCCACTAATGTTTCTTGCTGGAGCAAATCGCAGAACTATATGTGAACAAACGTAGCCCATTGTTGAGCATGCGTTTCATCATGCTTGACCCATCATGTATCTGACGCTGTACAGTGAAAAGGCAAACGAAGTTTTGTTTCAATATAAAACAGATAAAAATGCTTTGAGAATATGAGTGTTCCTTCGAGCTGCTGTCAGCCTAGTGAAACGCTTTAGTGGACTGATAGCTGCCATATTTTACAGTCATTGATATTACTTATGCAAAAGCTAATTCAAGTCGAGGTAACCTGTCTCGTCTATTTCTATGGTTTTGTTTTGGACAGCGTAGGCACTTATACTTGATAATATACTCAGTTAACGCGCCGATTGACACTTCAGCTCAGTGTAGGTTACAACTAAGTTTAGAATGCGGCAAATTAGGAAGAAGGACATTACGAATACTCATTCACGCGTGGCAGAATTTTGTCAAATTTGTCGTTTCAAGCATGTATCGCTGTATGAACGAGACAGCTTCATGATGCTCTCCTTCATCTACTTACCTCTGTATGTTATCCGATGAAGCTGGCCCGTCAGGACTCGTAGTTCGGATTGGGATAAATCGCCAAGCTGCGAACGCGCAATGCAACGACAACATTAAGATACAATGATAGAACTGCAAATTCACGACACAGAGACAATAATATTCAACTGTAAAGCCACAAAACCAGCGCGGGAAGGTTAATAAAGTCAATGTGCAGCAGTGCTGTACTCATAGAAGACAGAAAATTCAGGGAGTTGTTGAGGTTTAATTATATAAGAAATGGAGCACGGAAACTTGCTGGTGGAAACATTTAGATAATAAAACTCAATCTTCTCTACAATTATGACTTCCCTTTCAAAAATGTTTCGTAACATGGAGGTTTGTACATAAATAACATCATCGAACAATCCCGTTCAACATAGCTATTCAGACCTTTCCAGGCAACGTAATAATGTAAAGGTGTCTTCCACATATATTTTATCAGCCCAACTGGGATCGTATAGTCTGTGAAATGGGTGCTAGCAGGGCTACCTCTGAACAAATGACAACATTTATTTCATCCTACTCTTTTTACCTGAATAAAAGTAAGCACCAAAGCACCAATGTATATGACAAGGCACCAGTAACTCGTAACAGTGACGTTTATGTATTCGAATAGGTGCCATCCCCCTGCAGAAACGTCGAAAAACATTTAGTGTGTACCACAATATAAAGTTATACTTTTTTGCAGTTGTGAGCAATGAAAAATGTGCACCAACATACCTGGAGCAAGATGGAGATCCCGACAAGGCCCTCACTCCTTCGTAGCTCCACGGCTTCGGACATGTTGGCGTACAGGTCCGAGTTGTAACCGAAAATCTGCAACTGCAATAAACAAAGAAGTCAGTAACACAGACGTCAAAACTGGCACTTTGATAAATGCAGTTGAAGGCGCAACTATGTCGCACAATGCCGCATTTCCCACAGAAGCAGCTCAACTGATGCAATATATTTGATTATGTTAATTCAGTGCGTCATTGAAACATAACGAAATTCCGGACCATCCCCCGTGCCATGAGAATGGGATGTTAAGGAAAAGTGTTTATGAGGTGCTCACTGTGCAAAATCGTTTGGGAATGTTTATTTGCTCTACAGCAATGAAATCGAAGAAGAGATCTTTATTGGGTTCATAATTTGTACTTTTTTAGTGAATGTTCAGATTTTTGCAACTCTGCAAGTGTAAAGACAGACGAAATCGGGTTGATGCGTTCTCGCGTTGAAGGTGAAAACAAACTGTGGAGCTAAGAAGTGGAGTGGACCTGTAAAACAATTACAGTGGTTATATTCACCTGGATATGCACTAAATAATCCCCCCCCCCCCCAAGTACGTTGTAAGTTTGTCTTTGTTGCAACAATAGTATACCTGTGGTGAAGCACGCTTTACAAAAATTTCAAGTTATTGCTGGGAATTTCACTTTCGCATTAAACTGCAGTTTCGCACCCAGACAGACTAAATAAAGGACGGCCCGGCCCCTGTGGTTATGGCACCCGGAGGTCTCGGGATCAAGTCCCGGCCGCCACGGCTGCATTATCTATGGAGGCGAAAGTATTTGGCCAGCGTACTTGGATTTTGGCGCACGTTGAATAGCCGGAAGAAGAAACAGGGTGGTCCACAGTGCGCGGAAGGGTAAAACAAGAGGGCGGTGGAATCGTTTCTCTCGCGCAGCTGCCTGCCAGCCCCAGATTTTTATGTGTTTAAACAGAAAGGAAGGACTTGCTCGGATATGCTTCTCTTACTGAAGAAGGGTGTGAGGCACGGAGACACGATCTCTCTAATGCAATTCACCGCTTGTTTACAGAAGGTTTTCAGGCGCGTAGATTGGGAAGAGTTAAGGATAAAAGTTAATGTAGTGTATACACATTAGTAACCTGTGATTCACTGATGACATTGCCTTGATGAGTAACTCATAGACGAATTACAGCTCATGATCACTGAACTGGACACGGAAAGCAGAAAAGTAGGTCTGAAGATTGTATGCATAAAACTAAAGTAATGTCGAGCAGTCTCGGCAGAAAACAGCACTTTGCGGTAGGTGGATAGAAGCTGGAAGTTGCAAAGGAACATGTATACTTAGGACAGGTGTCAACCGCGGAGCCAGACCACGTGAGTAAACTAACTAGAATAAGGATGGGGCGGATCACATTCGGCAAGCATTTTAAAATCAAGAATGGTACTCTACCACTAAACTTCACGAGGAAGGTATATAACAGCTGCATCTTGCCTGTACTTACCTAGGAAGAGAAACCTGAAGGCGCACAAAGAGGGTTCAGCTTAATTCTAGGACGACGCAGTGAGTGATGGAAAGTAAAATGACAGGTGTAACCTTAACAGACAAGCAAAGAACAGAGTGAGTCGGGGAACAAATCGGGGTTAAGGATATCATAGTTGAAATCAAAAAGAAGAAATGGGCATGGGCTGGCCACGTAGCACGTAGGCAGTATAACCGCTGGTCGTTAAGGGTAACCGACTGGATTCCCAGAGAAGGCAAACGCACGAGGGGAAGACAAAGTTACGTGGGCCGAGGGATTAAAAAGTTCGCAGGTATAACGTGGCAACGGAAAGCACTAGACCGGGTTCATTGGCGGATCATGAGAAAGGCCTTTGCCCTACAGTTGGTGCAGTCAGGGTGTGCTGCTGCTGCTGCTGCTGCTGATGATGATGATGATGATGAGGATGATGATGAGCCCCAGGGGAGCGATATTTTGAAGCCCTCCACTATGGCGTTCCTCGACATCATATTTTGAAATGTTAGAACCAGGGTATTAAGAAAATAACTGTATAGATAAAAGCGACCTATCTTTTTTTTGTATTTCCCGCAGTGTTGACGCACAATTCTTTAATATAACAGGTATAAACTCCTCAGTTGTCAAAGGAAAGCAGACGAAAGAACATCTAATACTAAAAAAATTGGCAGGTCCCACGTACAGTGGGGATCAATGATATGCGAAGCACGAATGAGGAAGGTTGATATGTCACTTTAAAATCAGCACAACGTTATCAGGCGGAGGTAAATTATGCCGTACATGACTTCCATGTCATGGCTATCATGTTTCGACGTGTCATTTACTTTTGTTGTTTATTCACGTCACGTAATACAAACTTTGGTATATGCTGAGCTAGCAAAAAGGCCGCGAGTACGCTATGAGCCTAGCTTTTAGTCATGTTTTACATGACACACATATCCTGATTATCAGGTTTGGACCTGTCATTTACATTCGTCGCCCATTCACGTCACGTAATACCGAATTTGATATATGTGAAACTAGTGAAACGGCCTCGAGCACGCCATTAGCGTAACATGTAGTCAAGCTTTACATGACACGCATATCATTGTTATCATTATTGGACGTGTCATTTACCTTCATCGTCTATTCACATCACCTTATACCAAATTTGGTATATGTGGAGCTAGCGAAATGGCCGCGAGCGCATCATGAAGGGCCTTATATACTCTGACGTAACATTCACGCGCGCGCACGGGCGACGCTATAGATGCTAGGAAAACGCGAGCACTCTATAGTTTGACGCCAGGCGCGACCAGCGTCCGTCGGCGCGGCCCGGCAGCAACGGGCGCGAAATGCGACATGCTGATGATGCTGCATTTCGCGCCGATGACGTTACCGAGACAGCACTGCACCTGGCTCTCTTTGTGACGGAGGTACGCCGGGCGTGGTCAAACACGTATGCGTCAAAGCAACACAGTGCGGCGCGTGCAGACAGATAGGCCCTGGCGGGCCATCGCCGGCGTGACACGACGAAATGAACGCCGGCGCGCACGCGCATCGGGTCACGTCAAACTGTATTTGCGCTTTGAGTGTGGAATGTAGTCATGTTCTTACATGACCCACATCTCATGACTATCATGTTTGCACCAGTCACATACCTTCGTCATCCGTTCACGTGACGCAATACTAAATTTGGCGTATGTGAAGCTAGTGAAACGGCCGCGAGCGCATTATGAGTGTGGCACGTAGTCATGTTGTGACATTGGTACGCATGTCATAATTATCATGTTTGGAAGTGTCATTTACCTATGTCGTCCGTTCGCATCACGTAATACCGAATTTGTACATGCGAAGCTATAGCGAAACGGCCGCGAGCGCACCATGAGCGTAGCATGTAGTCATGTTGTTACATGACACGCATCTCATGATTATCATGCTTCCACCAGTCACATATACATTCATCATTCATTCACGTCATGCAATGCCAAATTCGGTATATGTGAAGCTAGCGAAACGACCACGAGCGAACCATGAGCGTGACGTGTAGTCATGACTCACGACTTACATGACATGCATGTCATGATTTTCACGTTAGGGTCTGTGACTTGTGTTCGCCACGCAGTATTGTCATGCCATACCAGTTTTTCAACATGTAATGTGAACGAAACCACCGCAAGAGCAGCAAGATCAGGAAATGTAAATAATGACATTCATGAAATACATGTCATGATAATCATATGTATGACTAGTCAATTATGCTCGTCATACAGTCATGTTATGCCCTACCAAATTTGGTATCGATACCATTAACGAAACGGCCAGGAGAGCTAGAAGTCGTAATCGGCTAGTTTAGATTAGATAGATAGATAGATAGATAGATTGATTGATAGATAGATAGATAGATAGATAGATAGATAGATAGATAGATAGATAGATAGATAGATAGATAGATAGATAGATAGATAGATAGATAGATAGATAGATAGATAGATAGATAGATAGATAGATAGATAGATAGATACGCTCAAAGTCACCGAAGTTTGCTAAGTAATGCTTCGCATTTATTAGTAAGAGGTAAACCTTCAATCCAGTGATGGCCTTTTTGAACCATTCTACTTTAGCAGGAACAAATGGCCTCTGCTTTGGTGGCCAAGCAGTCTGTGTCGTAACCAACGTGCCAAGTACGAATGAAAAATAAAACTGTCGCACCACCAAAGAGAAAAAAACTGCGGACACGTCGATCATGGTTAGAAAAAGCCTCGTTGTCTATGTCCTTTAGTCAAATAAACGCTTGAGAACTCCGAGAAAGAAATGGACGCTTTGGGAATCACTTCCTCCTTCGCAAGCTTGAGCGGTCTCTGCGCTGGATTCCGGAGGCGAACCAACGATCTCCGATAATCGAAACTGGCTCTCCGGCGGCAAGCAACCACACATCTCTTCACGCTAGTTGCGGCGGCGGCGAGCCCAGGCACCGCAGCGTCGCCGCTGATTCACCGCGTTCAATTGAATTTGATCCTGCGAACCAAGCGCAAAAGCACGATGCCGATCTGGGTCACTCCCCTGTAGGATGAGTGAGTATCTTGAGGGTGAGAACCGGCCTCGTACAAATGTAGTAATAACAGATGGGCGTTAGCTCAGGAGGCTCTGTAGCTACCTCTCGATGGCACGAGAACTATGCCTTTCTCTCTTTCTAGAAAAAAGATAGGGTTAAGTCAGAATTTGGCAAACGCCACGGCTAAAATAACCCCGGTATGAATTTAGGTGATCCGTTCCAATGATTGAAGAGCTATGATGGTTTTAGCACAAACCTTGAGGGCCTATTGAACGCAACTACAAGAGATAGATTACTAAAGACCATCATCGGCTGCGTGACGGCAGAGGAAATCATTGAAATAGCAACTATCAAAAATATAATTTCTTATGTCGAATGGAGGAACAGAACAATGTCAGAGAAAGTGTAAGGGCAAATTAGCTTCTCTAATACACGTCGTGGGAACAATATATTGCGACCGCTTTTGAAGTCGGTCAGTTGATCTGACGATACTTGTTCGTGCGTGCCATGTAGCTGGGAACGAAGAGCACATTACTTTTGCGCTGTATGTGACGTGCATAATTGTAGACAAAAGTAACGCCAACCTGCGAACTGTCAAATAGTAGACATCCATGGCACACAATAAAATAACAGTTAAGTCTATGCAACCATACGAAGTGAAGAAAAAAAAAACGCAGGAACACTCGTATTTACAAACCCGCGTGCTCACGTAGCCTATAAAATTGTAGGCGTCCTTACGAAAGTGACCCGAAGCGTCGGCTACCTAACCATCTTCATAGGTTACGTTGTGTAGCATCAGTCACGAAAGACGTTGTCCAGATCGACGTGCAACGGCGTGAGGGTGCGTTACGAATAGCCACGCGCGTCACGCGAACGAGACACGAACTACCGCGCAAACTACGGAAGCACAGCGGCACTCGCCATCGGCAGACGCAGCGCAACACGCGGCCGTCTCGCCCGCTCTGTCAAGAAAATGATTTTCCCTTCATCTCCACTCTTCGCATCGCATAGTCTTATCGGCAGCCGCTCTTTGTTCTCGTTACAGCTCGGCCGCCGTGTTACTTTGCCACTTTTTTAAACGAGACGCCTTAGATAGGCTGCGGCTCTCTCCAGACAAGTCTGATGGAAACCCAACGAGCCATAAGGAAAATGAATAAAGAGAGGTGCCAGTCTCCTTGCTATGTGTGTGTCTGTTGCGCAGCCGAGAGCTCTACGCATTTCTCAAATTTTGATATCTTTTACTTCGTCTGGCGTTGGTGGAGCTGACGCTACACACTGCTGCAGACGTCAATAAAATATTTAGCCAGTTCAAAAAGAAGGAGAACAAGTCGCGTAGAAGGAACAGGGTGGTCCAAAGGGCTTGGAAGGGTAAGACAATGGTGCGTTGAAATCGGTTCTCGCGCGCAGCTGCTTGGCAGCCGCGGCTCGCGATGTGTAAAAGAAAAAAAGAAAGGGCTTGCTCGGAGACGCTTCTCTCTCTGGAGAAGAAGAGCAAAGAAACAACTAAAAAGGAAAGAGAGAGAAAGAAGCTAGGGCAGCGTTGGGTGGGTGGTGGCGGCTGGCGATCGAACGTGGGGGTGCCTGGCTTTTATTTTGTGAATCCGGGGTGAAAGAACGCAACATGTCAGACGTCTTGAATCGGCGCCAAGAAAACAGGCAGGACGACACGTTGCCCGTCTGCCGCCGTCTTTTGTCTCGCGCCGAGGAAAAGGAACGACCGTTTCGTTGTCGTCTCGTCCTCATCCTCGTCGTTTCTCCTCGTTGCACGTCGTTCTCGCGAGTTGATTTTTCCGATAGTTTTCTTACGCGTAGGTGTCCGGCGTAAAGAGACGGAACCCCGTTCGTGGAGCTCAAAACAGAGAACGTACACGAAATGCGCTGTGAAAGTGTGAGAACTCTATACTGAGCGTTTTCTTTCTTCCAGTTTTCCTATTTATTCTTCTGTGCCAGTCTTTATTTGAAGTAGAGTAGGACAAACGGGCCTCTCTTTTTCGACGGATACTCAAAGGTTCGTTTAACTCAGTGCCACGCACTTAGCGCGAGTTCCCCTTTCTTCGTTGTCAGCTTCGCGAGTGCTATGCAATGGGATGCTTCTCATAAGTTCTTCGTTTCTCCGACAAGAATGAGATGGTAGCGTCTAACCGAGGAACACAACGAGCCGAAAATTTCACAAATGAAGCCTGGTGTGGAAGGCTAGGAGATGGTAGAAAATTGTATAACGTTTTTTCCCTTTTTTCTTGTATATTTTGTGTGCGTGCGTGTGTGAGAATCATTTGGAACGACCACGCCGTAAGCAGCTGTCATCAAGGACGGCCATTTGCACTTCGCTCTTTGTAGACACAGCGGCTGTCGAAACTCTGTTCCACACCAGTCTCCATCGCTACACGTAGCCAGCGCCCTTCAAAAACAACGCTAAACCAAACTGTTTCTCTCGGCAGTCGCAGGCAGTCATTTGGCGGATTCGTCAGTTCGGCACCGTTAAGTGGCGCAATGCGCAGTGACATACCGACGGTTGCAGTCATCAAGACAATAGCAAGCGATAGCAATAGTAGTGACATAGGCACTGACGGGCAAAACCCGTCAACATACAAAGCAAACTAACTGCGAATAATCAAAAGAAAAATCTGAGTGGACAATATGTAAGCCTTGTCCACAAAAATCAAGCGACGGTATTGTAAATGTGCATAGTTGACAAGTTGAAGTCGTCGTAAAAATCACCATGATCGTTCGAGAAAAGTGTCACATGCGTTTACATTTCCTACATAAATGCGCTAAACAATTCAGAACGGGATTGAACTATTCCATCAGCCGTCGGCTTTTGCAGAAAGATCCTGCTTGCCTCTTTCTTAAGTTTTGATTGCCAGACGCTAAATATACGTTTCACGCCACGTGATAGTTGTGGGGATTGATGCTAGCCTGTCGCCATTGCGCGTGCATTTCAGTCTTTCTGCCATTCACATGTCCTAACACGACTCTCCGCTTCTTCGCGATCCGTCGGCGTTGGGAGAGCGGGAGTGACGTTGACCCCTCTCACCCAGAAGTGGATGTCGACTGCGGCACTGGGCTGTGCCGACTGTGGCACTGGGGTGTGTCATCCACAGTCCATGTGGACTGTGGATGAGCACGCCTTTTCATTCCGCCCGCAGGCTTCTTTTGTTTTGGTGCCCGCTCAGACTCGTCAACGGTGCCGTGTGCTCATCGCGAACGTTTTCCTTTCGTTGCCTCTTCCGAAGGCTAGGACGAAGAGTGGTGCGGTGTGTTCGCGCGTGGTCTTATTACGCAAAGCAGTGCTTTTTGAATTCTTATTACGCAAAGCAATGCTTTTTGCTTGAGCAATTGGGCCCTGTGGTCACTGATCGTGAGAGCACGCAGCATAGTCACGAGGGTCTGTTTCCCTCATCGGCATGCCACCGTGGACCCTTTTGCACACGGAGACGTGCTCGCGGCCCCCCTTTGTGTGCTACTTTCACTCGTGGTGGGGATAGGCCTCGTTTGTTCTCCTGCCGTCTTTTGCAGCGGGTGCTGTACTGCGTTTTCAGTGTTGCCGTAAGCAACAAAGGTTGCGACTTGTTCGAGAGCAGTACTGTGTACTTGCCGCGCTGCGCTCGGCACCTTGGCTGTCCGAGCGAGCGTGTGCAGCGGCGTTAGTCACTCGAGGCGACTGTGAACGCGGCTCACTGAGACCGAACCCACGCTAGTGGCCGTACTGATGCGGGATACGTGTACACTACATAGTTTACCGTATAATTTTATTACATTATACTACTTCTTTCTTCGTGGCTGTTTATACCAGGTGTGCCCTCTTATTTTCACTCGCTGACGCAACAGTCACGCCGCCCACACTCACTCACTCACTCACTCACTCACTCACTCACTAAAATCTCAACCATGCGAATGACGCGCGTCCCACAAAAGTGCCAGCGAAAAAAATCGCGGCTCGCAAGCATTCGCACGACCAGGTATTTGGATCATTTGTGCGCGCCGCCCACTTCCCAGTTTTGTTTTCACAAAATCTCGCCGCCACCGAATCGTCGAGCCATTCCGCGAAATAGTAAAGGTGAATTCCAAGCAGATTTCGTCTCTGGAGCACGCAACGTCAAGCAAGCTCCACGCGCAAGGTAAAAAGAGAGTGAGAGAGAGACACGCCAGCATCGCTTGGTATGCGCGTCGCCGCGCTGATGTCGCCGCGTTGTAGTCGTCGGCAACGTCGTTGTGAAGTAAGCACCGAGACATCAGCCACGCCGACAATCGCGCGTGCAAGATAGTGTTTTGCAGCGAGTGCTCAGGAATGCGACTTGATTGCCGCGGCAGTTGCTCGAATTCCTGCAGCGGCCGAGGAGGAGCAGGTCGTTTAGATGTCGGCGTTCTCGCCGCTCAACAACGCCTCTCACTGGTGAAGCTCACTACAGTGCCGTGAAGCTCACGCATTCGAGTATTCCAAAGACTACCCGACATTACCACGCACGAAATGTGGGATACATTGCATTCATTTTTTTACAATATCTGAAAAGGACAGTGGTAAATAAACTAGGCGAGAAAATCGCCGATTTATGCTGTTTTTTTTCCTTAGTGGTACAGAAAAAAAATGGCATACGCGCAGAACACTGTTGTCAAAGCACTTGAATCACGAGATGCTCAGAAAACAGCGTTCGAGTTAATCTGGTTATTATTCGTTTTTTCGCTCGTTGTCTCCTATACTGTGAAAACAGCAAAGGTGTTTATTTTTGCTGCATTAACAAACTTCCCTTGATTTTGTTGTGTTTCCTTACGTGCTCCTGAATTTTCATTCTTGAGCGAATCGAACGCTTTCCTTTTATACTCTTATTCACGCAACAATTCGTGCCAAGATCGTTTGTGGAACACCTGTTCACTTCTCCGCGATAGTTTAGCCAGCTTGAAGAAGCCGAATTGCCAGTTTCTTAATGTTGGCTGAAGATGGTTCTCATACGCACCTGTCGACTTTTTTCCATTGTAGCTGCCAATCTGTTTCTTTTTCTTTTTTTGAAGCTGTGGTGCTATGCCGAGTTTCCACACACACACACACACACACACACACACACACACACACACACACACACACACACACACACACACACACACACCACACACACACACACACACACACACACACACACACACACACACACACACACACACACACACACACACACACACACACACACACACACACACACACACACACACACACACACACACACACACACACACACACACACACACACACACACACACACACACACACACACACACACACACACACACAAAAGAAGTTTTCGAATTCGAGGTATAGTGGGACTTCCGAGTCTAAAGCGTTTCTCCTCTTCGCCGTTCGCGCTTTCCTCTTCACGGAGCTTGCTTTCGCAACTCAATGCCGAAAACGAGAAGACAGAACGCAGAGTTCTTTGCTTAATGGAATTATGCGGTGGTTGGGTAGTACTTAGCTTGCGTACTGTGCTCTCGATGCGGTTGCATCATAACTATGTCCATACTTACAGCGCACATGCCGCGCGTGTGCTTCGCATTTTTAAAATGTTTCTGTCCGTTTTTATTTGCCTTCCTTTCAACACATACTGTACCACCCAAGTGCTGTGTTTTGAACGAAAGAAGTGTGCACTTATAGGCTCGTTTTCCTTGTTAGACACAATAATAACGATATCTAACAGACAATCATGCCAAGAAAATTATAGGGCAGGTTGCATGGGGGAACTGTAATGTAAATGTGAGGACCGAAAAGTGGATAAAAAGATAATTTCCCGTGGGCAGGGAACGAATGTGCGGCCTTCGAATAACGCGTCCGATGCTCGACCAACTGAGCTGCCACGGCTGCTATCCCCCCATCCCCATTATAAGGTTGACAGCATGGCACTGATGTGTGGCGCTGACTGTGGCTCCCACATTTAATTGGCATACATACTCACGCTCGCCGTCATGGCTGCAAGTGGCGCTGAATAACACTCCCACGTTTAATTCACACACATACCCAATAAAGTGATTGGGGGAATAGCCATCGTGGAAGCTTACTTGCTAGAGCATCGGACGCGCTATTCGAAGGTCAAAGGTTCAGTCCCTGACAACAGCCGGTTATTTTCTCCTAAAGTTTTCATTCTTCACATTTGCATTACAATTACCTCATACAACATCTCCTATACTTTCCTTGGTATGATTGTCTATTAGAACCATATTAGGACACAAAAATAAGTGCATTACTTTAACACAAAGGCAAATGAAGCCAAGAACGTAAACACACAAACTCGAGATAAATAAACATATGGGCGGAGCTCACAATAGTTAGCCAATAATGTTCTCAATATTTGTTTAGAATATCACTTGAACAAGAAATATCATAGGCAGCGTTGTTTCTTGCCTTCGAAACAGCTTTAAATTTGTTTTCGTTCCATGGTATCCTCTTGAGGTACAAGTCATGCGACTCAGCGTTTTGAAACCCTTTAATAACCAATATCATTACGTGTCGTGTCGCCCCGCCGTGGTGGTCTAGTGGCTAAGGCACTCGGCTGCTGACCCGCAGGGCGCGGGTTCGAATCCCGGCTGCGGCGGCTGCATTTCCGATGGAGGCGGAAATGTTGTAGGCCCGTGTGCTCAGATTTGGGTGCACGTTAAAGAACCCCAGGTGGTCGAAATTTCCGGAGCCCTCCACTACGGCGTCTCTCATAATCATATAGTGGTTTTGGGACGTTAAACCCCACAAATCAATCAATCGCTCGAGCGATTGGGCCCTTTGGTCACTGATCGCGAGAGCACGCAGCATAGTCACGAGGGTCTGTTACCTTTAGGGGCACGCGACCGTGGACCCTTTTGCCCACGGAGAAGTGGCCCCCCTTTGTGTGGTACTTTCATTCGTGGTGGGGATAGGCCTCGTTTGTTCTCCTGCCGTCTTTTGCAGCGGGTGCTGTACTGCGTTTTCAGTGTTGCCGTAAGCAACAAAGGTTGAGACTTGTTCAAGAGCAGTACTGTGTACTTGCCGCGCTGCGCTCGGCACCTTGGCTGTCCGAGCGAGCGTGTGCAGTGGCGTTAGTCACTCGAGGCGACTGTGAACGCGGCCCTGCGGCTCACTGAACCCTCGCTAGTGGCCGTACTGCTGCAAGATACGTGTACACTACATAGTTTACCGTATAATTTTATTACATTACACTGCTTCTTTTTTTTCCTGGCTGTTTATCCCAGGTTTGTCCTCTTATTCACTCGCTGACGCAACAGTCACGCCGCCCACACTCACGAACGAGCACCTTCCCACTCACTCACTCACTCACTCACTCACTCACTAAAATCTCAACCATGCGAATGACGCGCGTCCCACAAAAGCACCAGCGAAAAAATCGCGGCTCGCAAACATTCGCACGACCAGGTATGCGGATCATCTGTGCGTGCCGCCCGCTTCCCAGTTTTGTTTTCACAAAATCTCGCCGCCACCGAATCGTCGAGCCATCCCGCGCAATAGTAAAGGTAAATTCCAAGCAGATTTCGTCTCTGGAGCGTGCAACGTCAGGCAAGCTTCACGCGCAAGGTAAAGAGAGAGAGAGAGAGACACGCCAGCATCGCTTGGTATGCGCGTCGCCGCGCTCATGTCGCCGCGTTGTAGTCGTCGGCAACGTCGTCGCGACGTAAGCACCGAGACATCAGCCACGCCGACAATCGCGCGTGCAAGATAGTGTTTTGCAGCGAGTGCTCAGGAATGCGGCTTGATTGCCGCGGCAGTTGCTCGAATTCCTGCAGCGGCCGAGCAGGAGCAGGTCGTTTAGACGTCGGCGTTCTCGCCGCTCAACAACGCCTCTCACTGATGAACCTCACTACAGTGCCGTGAAGCTCACGCATTCGAGTATTCCAAAGACTACCCGACACCACTACGCACGAAATGTGGGATACATTGCATTCAGTTTTGTTTTACGGTTTCTGAAAAGGACAGTGGGAAATAAACTAGGCGAGAAAATCGTCGATTTATACTGTTTTTTTCCTTAGTGGTACAGAAAAAAAATAGCATACGCGCAGAACACTGTTGTCAAATCACTTGAATCACGAGATGCTCAGGAAACAGCGTTCGAGTTAATCTGGTTATTATTCGTTTTTTCGCTCGTTGTCTCCTATACTGTGAAAACAGCAAAGGTGTTTATTTTTGCTGCATTAACAAACTTCCCTTGATTTTATTGTTTTTCCTTACGTGCTCCTGAAGTTTCATTGTTGAGCGAATCGAACGCTTTCCTTTTATACTCTTATTCACGCAACAATTCGTGCCAAGATCGTTTGTGGAACACCTGTTCACTTCTCCGCGATAGTTTAGCCAGCTTGAAGAAGCCGAATTGCCAGTTTCTTAATGTTGGCTGAAGATGGTTCTCATACGCACCTGTCGACTTTTTTCCATTGTAGCTGCCTATCTGTTTCTTTTTCTTTTTTTGAAGCTGTGGTGCTATGCCGAGTTTCCACACACACACACACACACAAAAGAAGTTTTCGAATTCGAGGTATAGTGGGACTTCCGAGTCTAAAGCGTTTCTCCTCTTCGCCGTTCGCGCTTTCCTCTTCACGGAGCTTGCTTTCGCAACTCAATGCCGAAAATGAGAAGACAGAACGCAGAGTTCTTTGCTTAATGGAATTATGCGGTGGTTGGGTAGTACTTAGCATGCGTACTGGGCTCTCAATGCGGTTGCGTCATAACTATGTCCATACTTACAGCGCACATGCCGCGCGTGTGCTTCGCATTTTTAAAATGTTTCTGTCCGTTTTTATTTGCCTTCCTTTCAACACATACTGTACCACCCAAGTTCTGTGTTTTTAACGAAAGAAGTATGCACTTATAGGCTTGTTTTCCTTGTTAGACACAATATTAATGAGATCTAACAGACAATCACGCCAAGCAAAGTATAGGGCACATTGTATGAGGTAACTGTAAAGTAAATGTGAGGACAGAAAAGTGGATAAGAAGATAATTTCCCGTGGGCAGGGAACAAATGTGCGACCTTCGAATAACGTGTCCGATGCTCTACCAACTGAGCTACCACGGCCGCTATCCCCCCATCCACATTATAGGGTTGACTGTATGGCGCTGATGTGTGGAGCTGACTGACACTCCCACATTTAATTGACGTACACACTCACACTCGCCATCATGGCTACTAGTGGCGCTGACTGACACTCCCACGTCTAATTCCCACACATACCCAATAAAGTAAATGGGGGAATAGCCATCGTGGAAGCTTACTTGCTAGAGCATCGGACGCGCTATTCGAAAATCAAAGGTTCGGTCCCTGACAACGGCCAGTTATTTTCTCCTAAAGTTTTCATTCTTCACATTTACATTTCAATTACCTCATACAACATCTCCTATACTTTCCTTGGTATGATTGTCTATTAGAACCATATTATGACACAAAAATAAGTGCATTAATTTAACACAAAAGCAAATGAAGCCGAGAACGTAAACACACAAACTCGGGGTAAACAAACATATGCCCGGAGCTCACAATAGTTAGCCAATAATGTTCTCAACATTTGTTTAGAAAATCACTTAAACCAGAGATATCATAAGCACCGTTATTTCTTGCCTTCGCAACAGCTTTAAATTTGTTTTTGCTCCATGGGATCCTCTTGAGGTACAAGTCATGTGACTCAGCGCTTTTTAACCCTGTAATAACCGATATCCTTACGTGTCGTGTCGCGGAGAATCAACACACTTCGTGGTATACCAGTTTTTTTCGCTTTTTCATTGGCAGTTCCGAGTTTTTTTCTACGTCTTTCCTAACCTATACCACAACAATGAAAGAAAGGTAGCGTTTAAGATTCCCTTGTACATCAAGTTTTCACGTGATGGTATTTTCCTGTCTACTTATCAGATATGCCACTGTAACACACGATCTAGCATATCGCGATAACCTGACCAAGCATGCAAGTCTACCTTTTACTCTAATATAAATGTGATGCTTCCGTTATTAGTCTATGCGCAGCGTCTCTGCTTCAAAGCATTGCTCTTGTAGCCGCTATCAACGCTGATACGCCTATTTTAAAGCGGAGATCGTGCATAACCGATGCGAAGCACAAGCGGGCACGACGAAAGCACGCAAGTGCCAGCGGAAAACAATGCTTCAAAGCAGTTCTCTCCAACGCATACAATTGTCCTTGTTTTTTAAGTGCACTTAAACATACCCCCAAACACACACACCGCATACGGAAAAGCGTGCCATTGCGAGTGGCGTGCGACGAAACAAAGACCTACCGTCATCCTCCACAAGCACGAGCATCGGATCGTATCAGCGGCGTTCGGCCTATAGTCCAGTTCCCACGCGAGTGTTTGTTGGTATAAGGGTATAAGGCACCGGGAACATTACCTATGCAGCGGCTCTTCTGGGCTGCAGCAGCGCATTGACGCTCAAGGTCTCATCATCTGCCTCGGCACGCGATGTTGTCGGGAGCACGAGATAACGCGAGAAGAGGGCCTTTCGTACCGCCTTTCTCACAAATGCTGTGCGCATGCTGATGTCCTCTTGTCACGTTTTCTTTTCGAAGAGCGGATGAAGACTTTTGGGTGGCCGACGCAGACCGCGCGTTCGACAAGCGGGGGATGACTCTCTTTCTTCGAGCTATAGATCCGTTGCATGTGATGGCGCAGTTATATTCCTTGAAAAACTGCTGACTCGAGAAGAAACGCAATGCGTTCGTATGTAGAGAGATCAGTCAGTGTACGTAGAACTACAGAGGAGGTGGGCTCATCAGTGGCCCGACACGAAGAACGGTATGGAGAAAATAAGGAAGTAAGCATGATACGGCCGTGCGATTTCGAGCCATATGCACTCAGATCACGTGACTCTACCAGATGCCGTGGAATGCACGCGCTCGTTTCTCTGCTACGCGCAGGTATTGTCAGAGCACGCCCCTTGTGTAGCGAAAGGTACGGTGAAAGTCGCTCAAGAGTACGATACACAGTGACACTCTTGTAACGCAGTCGTATAGGAAAACCAGCGCACGTGTGTCGATTTACCGCATGCCTGTTCACGATAAGAAGTAGTCAACAGGAGAATGGCGTCGATTACGCTAATTCGACTGCATTGCCCCACCTATTACGGCATACTACAAAGCAAGAAAACTGGTGGTAGAAAAATTAAGTTATTCTGCTGACGAACCGAAGGTTGGATGTTCGATCACCGCTGCGCCAGTCGGATTTCCGACAGAGCCAGAAATGCTTGAGACTCATGTACTCAGTTCTACTTCACGTGGATATAAATCGAAGAGATGGAAATTTCCTGAGCCCTCTAACACACGGCGTCTCTCGTAACCTCATCTTGGTTCTGGCACGTAAAACACAAGCCATTGTTATATCGTTGTTCTTACAGGTGAACAACCACGTCGCACTTCATTGCAACTGGTGATGTAGGCGGATGGCGGGGAAGCCGTGCTCGACAGCTGTTTTTTTTTTTCTTCTTTTCACGTGTTCTCTCTAATAAGCCACGAATCGTGTGTCCATTGATTCTAGTTAAGAACAAAAAGAAAGTACATGAGATGTTGTTTGTAATAATTGTGATGTAAATGGAAAGTAAGTGGATGAAAAGATAACATACTGCTGGCGGGAACCGAACCTGCGGCCTTTGAATAACGCATCTGATGCTCTAACAAATGAATCTCCCCGTTAACTTTAAATACGTACCCCATAAAGTGGACAGGGGAAACGACCACCGCTGAAGCAGGGGAGTTGAGAGAATTTTTGTTCGAGAAGATGGGGAGAGGGGGCATGGGTTTGGTGCTACGCAACTGCACTGCAGGTTCTTAGTTGGTGAAGCCGATCGGACGCGTTATTTGAAGGTCGGAGGTTTCCTCCTTGCCAGCGGCGAGTTATCGTTCCATTCACTTTATTTTCTTGACATTTACATAATAAATACTACAAGTTACATCGCTTATATTTTCTAAACTTCGTCAAACGTTAGTTTTAATTAACAACAAAAAGAAAGGCCTCCAAAGCCCCCTCTTTTCACTTTTTCATTATAAAGTATTGCGTAATGTCATTATTTTTCATATTTTACCATCTTATTTTTTCATTCTTGCCTCTATGTCTCTTCATTTGTTTCATCGCCCATCTCGAACGTGGGTGTTCTGTCTTGTGAACTCGGGTTGCGCTTTTGTAACTCACATCATGGTCGATGAAGAACTTGAAAGGACGCACGATTCGTTTGACATTTAGTTTTTCTAGTTGTGTTTGTCTTCCTCGTGCACGTAGTAGCACTGGGCATAAGGTGGCTCTGTGAGGCAGCAGCATTTCCTTACATACATTAAACAAAACATGCGCCTGAAGGTTACTGCCCAACGGTGCACTAAACAAAAAACAATGTGGGTGGATTAAAAGGCAACAAGAAGGGAAGGAAATAGCTGCTTGCAGTTTTATTACGCTTAAACATTGAAAGCCTTCTTGCGTAAGCTCTCCTGTACAAAATGTTCTTTTCTTTCTCTCCTCGCTGATATGCCTATCTAAAAATACAACGCTGAATGATGACTACAATTGCTCCATAACGCTCCAGGTCATCGACATCGAAGGCATTTGAAAAAGAAAGAAAAGAAAAGCTGTCGTGAAAGGCTATTGTACGTACGAGCCACATAATATTTTTCTTATCGAACGACGCTGTGTTGCTATTCAGTTTTTAGTACAAATTTGTCACAATTGTGCCTATATCCACGCTGAGTCGCTCTGACATCGAGCTTTCACTTTGTTGAAGCTACAAAAACAGTCCTATTGGTTGACTTCGTAAGTTTTTGCGCTACATATTTGCAGCGTAAAAAAATGTTAAGTTACCTATAATAATATGAATAAAGTGTACGTTTCGCGCTACAATGACTCTGTTGCATGCCAGAGTCATTTCCCTTTCCTCTACTTTTCTTTATTTATTCGAGTCCAAAAGGCTGACTTGTTATGCCTTGTACATTTTATAACAAACTTTTTTGACATTCATTGGATGTACTATTCACTGGTTTTTCTTGTGTGTCTTTTTTCAGTGTCATACAATAACCCGCTGGCATGCACAGCGCGGACTTTTCAGTGCTCCCACTTATTTTTTTTTGCAGTCTGCGTCAACTTCGTTACTTATGTTCGTAAATCTTCCAAATAAGAATGCTTAGTAGGTCGAGTAAAAGACCACGGCTGCGTTACTCATATCACAACCAGGCTATCTTGGGTGCACTAATTAATATTCTTTTTCTGTGGTTCAATATATTGCTAGGTCTAGCGATCTGTGTTTCTATCTGTTATTCCAAAAACGTTTAAGCAGTGTAAATCAGGTATGAACGTGTGCTTGTACATACAGATAGAAATTAGAGCAGGGCGCTTTTTTTGTTTTCTCAAGGTAAAATCTGACAAATGTATAACGCGCTGCTTTTGTGACGCCAACAGTTCCAGCTAAAGCGATAAAACTTGCCCTAAGACGTTAGAATCCTTCTTGGCGGCATTGTGACGTACAATGCTACCAATAAGAAACGCCATGTGCAGTGCGCATGCGCCAACACAACCATTTGCTCACTTCAATGCTCACCGTAGTCTCGGTAGACTGAGCACGGAATCCAAATATACCAGGAAGTCAATACTACCACGCTTTGTGAGCGCAAAAGCAAACGCACACCGCAGAGCCACACAAGTACTAAACTATGTGAAAGTAAACTCCGGATATCACTATTGATCATCTGTTCACGGGAAATTTTCATTATTTGTAAGCTTCTGAGTGATCCTCCTGTTTTGCAAGGATGAAAAAAAACACTAAAGCGACAACTGAGCAATCTCTTTTTGTATTTCAGCCTGAACAAACTAGCTAGAGCAGAAAGAGTTTAGAGATTTTTTGTCCTTTTTGTCTCTGCGTAACATTTAGTTTACCACGCAGTAAATAAATGCGCCTACTGTCTGTTATCGCGCACGACTGGTATTGCGAGACTTTGTGCGAGCATCAGCGAGATACGGAAACAAGCGTGTGTGAGAGAGAGAGAAGGGGGAGGCTAGAATTGCTCCAAACTTGAGGAGAGACGTAAACATCACGTCAACACGTAATCACGGGTGAAAGCTTGGAGCGAATGGTGGCCGTGCTGTCGAGCACTTCCTCAATGCGACGGTATACAATCGAAATACATTGCCGTCGATTGCCATCGATCGGGACAATAAAAAACAACAAAAACAGAAGATTAAAGTTGGACGTGGCCAGGTTCATACATTACAAAAACGAAGCATTTGACTGAAAACGAGACCAAAAGCGAAAAGTGACAAACAAGTGTACCCTTCAAAGGAAGGCAGAAAAATAAAAGTTAAAAAGAATACATTGTAAGCAGTGATGCGAGTCTTTCGCGGTGAACTTTCGACTTCCGCATCATCACGTGACCAACTGTGAAAAGTAAAAAAGTAATCAGAGGAAGCTACAGCAGTAGTCGTCGCGTTTGGCCTGGCCAAAATAGCGCCGCCGCCGTGATGTCGATTTTTCACGCAAGCGCAGAAAGGCCGCGACGCAAGTAGCAAACTAAACGATTTTAACTCGTCAAAGTAGGAAGCCGAAGACATGGACGTGAATATCAAAAATCCAGGACCTCGGCGGGAAGCAGCCACGTATGCAGTACAAGGGAAAAAATAAAAAAAGAATACAAAAGAGAGGCAATGAATACGAAGAAGGCCGAGACTAAAGGTCGATGAGAACGTCGCTCGAATGTAATATTGATGGCGGCACTTGCCGCGTTACGCACTGCATTTCAATGAAGCGGCAGTCGTTTTTGTCTCTCAACACTTGAGTCGCTTCGATTTTGCTTCTCTCTTGTTATGCGGTGCGCTTTTTCATTTTTCTTCGATGTTCTTCCACGCTCGATCCACCCACTCCGCAATACGGACAGAATACGCGCACACGGCAATACCTTCCCTCACCGACCCCTTTCTCCTCTCCTGTGAGAACGTCTTGCAGGCGTCCGATTTGAATTTCAGTTTGCCGCTATGGTCGACTACAAGTGCCAGTGAGGGTACACGGCGAACAATGGTTGTTCGCTGCTTCTTAAATTTTTTCTCTTGTCACTGCCGTTCGAAAATTGTCCCGTAATTGTACGGGCATGTACAGTTGTCTCGCATCGAAACACGAAAGGGTAAGGCTAACTAAAGCCCCTACTCTGTTTTCGTGCTATATAGTTCTATCTATATAGTTCGTGACACTTGAACGTAATTTCGACTCCCTTGCCACGGTGTTTAGTAGTTAAGGCTTTCGACTGCTGACTCAATCGTCGCGGGATCGAATCCCTGCCGCCGCGGTCTCATTTCATTGGAGGCAAAATGATGGAGGCCTGTGTACTCAGGTTTAGCGACGCGTTAAACAGCACCAGGTTGTCGGGAGTTTTCGGAGCCCTCCACCAGGGCGTCCCTCAAAATCATATCGCTGTTTCAGCACGCAAAACGCCAACAATTGTTATTTCATTCATCAGAGCTAACATTACCTTGAGGAGTCCTATTCGCAACGTCATGACGAGGTCTATTACAAGAAATCTGTTAATGCAACTCGTTATACTTGAAAATAACTGGCCCGAATCCGCATGTAGAGACATTTTATGAGTTACGCTCAAGAATCTACAGTTTGCTGTGTCCGTGTCATTAGAGCGCGCATCAATTAAAAATAAACAAAAAATCTTAATTTTATGTTGGCGCCATGAGATTTTCATGCACAAAGACTTAAACTCAGAGTTTCTTACGTAGGTTTGATACGCAGACCTGCAGAAAGGCTCGGCCCTTCCAGCTAAGCTTTTATTAGGTGGTAGCTACGTGTGCTTCTTCTTCGAAAGCTGGGCTAGCAACGGTAATGAATGAGTCGGACGCATTCCTGTGTCTGTACGTTTATGTCTAGCCTTGACTCGGCTCTAGTGTATTCCTGAAAAATTCAACGAAACATGTACCAACAAAGTTGCAGAGAAACCCTCTTTTAATGATGTATTTTAACGATGACAGAGCTAAGTATTCTAAACATCACAACCAAACTGATATGCTACCTCGTATATATATATATATATATATATATATATATATATATATATATATATATATATATATATATATATATATATATATATATATAGAGAGAGAGAGAGAGAGAGAGAGAGATCGTAGGTTCGATTCCTGCTCACGGCTGGTTATTTTTTCATCCACTTTTCTTTCTTCTTATTTACATTCTATTGGTTCTAATAACTTCCCCTGTACATGACTTGGCATTACTGTCTGTTAGATCTCATTGATATTGTGTTAAAACACGGAAAAACAAGCCCTTAGGTATACACTTCTTTCCCTTATTTCATATATATATATATATATATATATATATATATATATATATATATATATATATATATATATATATATATATATATATATATATATATATATATATATTGAAACGCGCTAGCGAAGATTCGACGAAGAGGAGGAAGAGACTGGACTGGCTCGCGAGCGACGCTGTGGATCCTTGGCTGAGCTACACCTCTGCATAACCCATATTGTAAATAAACGCGTTCCATCGTCACAATTGTGGTGGAAGGTGCTGGGTAAGCTAGCTACTACCAAGTGATACCGGAGAGGCACCGTCCCCTAACGACGGAACCGCTACACGAGCTTCGCCGCAGCCGTCGACTAGCGGGCTTGGCACCATTATTTCAAGAAATGAGCTCGGACGGAGACAACCAGCAACCAGCCGCAAGGACGTCGCCCTACCACTACAGGGAGTCGCGAACCTTCACAGGGAAACCCGGCGATGACGTGGACGAATGGCTAAGCCACTATCAGCGGGTGAGCCGTTCGAACGGTTGGAATGCGGCTAGCCAGCTGTCTCACGTGGGGCTCTTCCTCGATTTCACGGCGCTGGTATGGTTTGAGAACCATGAAGACACATTGACAACCTGGGACCAGTTTGTGGAGGAAATTAAGAAATGCTTTGGAACTCAGCAACGAAGAAGAAACGTGCCGAGCAGATGTTGTCGCAGAGGGCTCAAGTCACCGGTGAGACATGCAGAACCTACATTGAAGAGATTCTGAAGTTGTGCAAGTCGGTGGATGCCCACATGACGGAAGAAGACAAAGTGGGCCATATACTCAAGGGCATCGCCGATGACGTCTACCACTTCCTCATTGGCAAGGAGGGCCTGGAATGCGTGGCCGACGTGATTAACCACTGCCGAACCTTCGAGGCTCTTGAAACACGTCGCATCACATCGAAGTTCGGACGTCTGGCCAACGTCACGACTGTTGCCACCGTCGATGTCTGCCAGAATTCTCTACCTGCCGACCTTTTCTCCACCATTCGTCAGATTGTACGGGAGAAACTGCGTCGCCATGTCTCTGTTCCCATGCAAGCTGGAGACCCGCAGTGTGATACACTATCCCCAAGCATCAATGCTGCGAGTTTCGACGAGCGCAGTTACTCCACCCGCAGTCCACGGCTGAGGGCTCCGCCGCCACAGGCTACTTACGTCGAGTCGTCTTATGCGCCCCGCAGCAGCTATAGCTACGACAGCCAACCGCCTCCGTTTGTGTCCGAGTGGCAACAGTTCCCTGAGCATCCTCTCCACACCGCAGCATTCAATGTGCCTCGGGAACGCCCCGTGTGCTACCAGTGCGGTGTTCGCGGACATATCGCCCGGTTTTGCCCATCGCGACGTCGCCCACGTACGACGTTTTCTGACCGACCAGCGATGCTTGCACGGCGAAGCCAACAGCCCGATTACGCCTACTGGCCTTCGGATTCAACTGTCCAGAAGCACGGGCACCGGCCGAACATCCGCAGTGACTCGCCTGCCTCTGTGAGGAGCTTGACGCCACCTACTACGCGCCAGCGACGGTCCCCATTTCCCCGCCCCCGGCCGCGGCTTTCCTCTCCGCCACCGGGAAACTAGCCGCCGCGGCTGATGGAGGCGAGGTCGCTGGACGTACCGCTTTGCACACAAGTATGCCTCTATTAGTTCACATGCTTCACAACAAGGTTCATGTATTCATTGACGATGTTCCCACGATGGCTCTGGTAGACACCGGTGCAACAGTTTCTGTAATGAGTTTGTAACATTGATTGATAACATTGAATGAGTTGTAACACTGATTGATTGATTGATTGATTGATTGATTGATTGACTTCTCCATCCTGTTCCACCTCCTAACTCTCCCTTCGAGACTGTTGGTGTCGATCTGCTCGGTCCATTTCCACGATCGAGCAGTAACAATCGATGGGTCGTCGTCTGTGTTGACCACCTAATGCGCTACGCAGAAACTGCTGCAATACCTGCTGCAACGGCCATGCACGTGTCGCAGTTTATGCTTCGCTGTATAATTCTCCGCCATTGCCCTCCACGCGTTGTCATTAGCGACCACGGACGTCAGTTCGTTGCCGACGTCGTTGAAGAGATCCTGCGTCTGTCTGCCTGCAATTTCCGCCATGCCACACCATATAACCCGCAGACCAATGGTCTCGTAGAGCGCACGAACCGGACTCTCACGAACATGCTGTCTATTTATGTCGATTCTAAGCACAAAAACTGGGACGAAGTGCTACCTTACATCACGTACGCGTACAATACCGCGAAGCATGAGACTACAGGTTACTCTCCATTTTACCTGCTGTACGTTCGCTCCCCACGATTTTGTCTCGACACTATACTACCTTTTACACTAGACGTGGAAACCTCGACAGCCGAGACGCTCTGCCGCGCAGAAGAAGCCCGTCGCATCGCACGCCTCCGAACCTTGGCATCCCAGCAGCGTTCTAAGAAACGTTACGACGCCTGCCATCGCTCCGTATCTTATAGTAAGGGCGATCTTGTGTGGTTATGGACACCAGTCCGCAAACGTGGTTTGTGCCAAAAGTTCTTGGCTCACTATTTCGGTCCATTCGTCATTCTTGACCGCCTCAGCGACGTAACGTACGTAATCTCGAGCGTCACAAGCAATGGTCGCCGCTCTAGCAAAACACAACTGACACACGCTGCGCGCCTTAAACCGTGCCACCATCAACCATCTGAGTGACTCGCCCAGAGGGCATCGTCTGCGAACCGGGAAGTGAAACGCGCTAGCGAAGATTCGACGAAGAGGAGGAAGAGACTGGACTGGCTCGCGAGCGACGCTGTGGATCCTTGGCTGAGCTACACCTCTGCATAATCCATATTGTAAATAAATGCGTTCCATCGTCACAATATATATATAGTCTTCTCTCTATCCCTATTTATAGTAGCATTCCAGCGATATATAAACGCCGGAAAAAGTGTGTTTCCCTCAATTACGATACCTCTCTCTCTTCGTGTTTAGCTAAGCTCATAAAATGTCGCGCTGCTGAGTTCGACGACGCGGGTACAACTGCCTGTCTGGTCCACCGAATTTCAATGTGGGAGAATCGTAACAACATTTATGTATTTAAAATGAGGCTCATATTAAGGATACTGAGCTGGTAAAAAAAAATATTCCGCAGTGTTTCACAGCGGTGTGTCTCGTAATCCTATAGTTGTTCTGGTACGTAAACAGCGGAAGTTGTTTTTCGAAACTTTTGATAATAATAATTGTTGTGGCTTAACGCCTAAAACCACGACGTAATTGTGGAAAAAAAAACGCCGTAATGGAGGGCTCCGAGAATTCCGACCACCGAGGGCTTGTTAACGTCCGCCTAAGTACAAATCCGCTGGCTTCGAGCATTTTCGGCTCCTTCGAAAATGCGGCCGCAGCGGCAAGGATTCGATCCGGCTACCTTCTAGTCAGCAGCCGTGCACCTTAAGCACAAGAATACTGTGGCGGGCTTCATCCTTTTTAGCGCGTTTATCTTAAGAATGCTTACTGCATAATTATTCCGGGCTTCCTGCATGCTTTAAGTGCTTTTCGACGCTGAAATACTTTCAACTCATACCCTAACGCAGAACCTTGCATTAAGGCAACTCTCTGGGTTGCCCAATGAACAAAAAATATATAGATAACTGCAAGGACATATAAATAATTACGCCTGTTCATGCCAGAAGTGAACGAACCAACGTCATAAATTTCTGAAATAATGTTTCTTGAAAGTAGGCCGAGCGAAAATTTTAATGTTTTCTCACTCCCCGAAAAGCATAAAAAATATTCACTGAAAGACCGTGGAACAACCTTGGAACAACTCGCTACCTTTTTTTATTTAGCACACCGTATCGCACCTTTATGCTCTACCAATGTAGGGCGCCACAGCCTCCTTTTTTGTCAATAAATCGAATATTTGACGGGTAAAATAACTTTGCGCTGTGAGCGCACCATCAATCAACCGTTCTTTTTTGTGTGTAAAAAAGATTAAGAAGACAAAACAAAATCGAAAGTTCCCTACATGTTGCTTGATAGACACAGGCAGTTCACAGAAGCCCCTTGCTCCCCCAAACATGTGCCACTTCGTTTGCATAAAATATACGCCGTGCAAGCATTCGCACAAATTCGCATCCTGAGCCTAAATATTTAAGCTCTGAACACGTTTGACGCATCGTGCCCGGACGCCTGATTGCGCTTCTGGGTCATAATATGAAAAACATTCAGAACTCCCGCGCATATATTCCTGCAGAAAAGTAAGAGAGAGAAAGTGGGGTCTGGAAATGTTTAATATAAGATTCCCGTTTCCAGCTAGAGTTAAATTAACTCAATTTAGGCTCGGCTTATTCAAAAGCGTCGGGTATGTGTGTACACCTGGCCATTGGGGGATAATAGCGCAATCGCGAA
The DNA here is from genome assembly GCA_013436015.1 of Rhipicephalus annulatus. Lineage (NCBI taxonomy): Eukaryota > Metazoa > Arthropoda > Arachnida > Ixodida > Ixodidae > Rhipicephalus > Rhipicephalus annulatus. The sequence goes on from WOVY01009949.1 coordinate 360,029, forward strand.
ATAACGATGTTGCACCGGTATGAAGTGAAAAAAGAAAGAATCCTTCGCGTGCATGGAAACGACATTTTTGTCTTTATTATGCTCAGTCATGAAGCTTGCGTTGAAAAAAAAAAGGAATACGTGAAAACTGTTGCAGCATGAAAATCGGAAGGCGCGTACCACACGAAAGAAACAAACGCGAAGGAGAAAGCAGAATTTGTACATACATCGAAATACTTTGGAATCAAAGCTTCTCAAAATGAGACAAAAAACGAGGTGTTTAGTAAGCTAAACGGGAAATCTATCTATCTATCTATCTATCTATCTATCTATCTATCTATCTATCTATCTATCTATCTATCTATCTATCTATCTATCTATCTATCTATCTATCTATCTATCTATCTATCTATCTATCTATCTATCTATCTATCTATCTATCTATCTATCTGTCTGTCTATCTATCTGTCTGTCTATCTATCTATCTATCTATCTATCTATCTATCTATCTATCTATCTATCTATCTATCTATCTATCTATCTATCTATCTATCTATCTATCTATCTATCTATCTATCTATCTATCTATCTATCTATCTATCTATCTATCTATCTATCTATCTATCTATCTATCTATCTATCTATCTATCTATCTATCTATCTATCTATCTATCTATCTATCTATCTATCTATCTATCTATCTATCTATCTATCTAGCTAGCTAGCTAGCTAGCTAGCTATCTATCTAATATAATCTTCATTAGGGCGGCTCACCTCGGCAGGGAATGGCTTCCCGGCGATGGTGTGCTCGGAGCCGCGGTCGTCAGAGCGGCCGTAGTGAATGTGCAGCTCGTGGAAGCGGTACTGGTACGAGAGCGGGCCTCCCGAGATGTTGACCGCGAGGCCAGGCGCCAGGCTGTCCGACACGCGGAAGATTACGCCGTGGCCCGTGTTGGTGATGATGCCACTGATCTGCGACGAACGAAAGAAAAACAGTCGGTTCCCAGGGTGTTAAAAAAAACGCTGTGATTTAGCGAGGAACGAGAGGTAAGCTTCTGAGCTGTGCTAAAACTGCTGCTTGGGTGAGTTGGTTCATGTCTAAGATAGATTCATTCATTCATTCATTCATTCATTCATTCATTCATTCATTCATTCCTTCAGCTCTTTATTTCAGACAAATGTATGTCTCGGATACTGGGCAAAAGGCAGATGTCTTCTGCCTGACGGGACCCAAGTGCCCGAAAGCACCACTCAGAGCATGGTCCAAGAAATACAATATAACACACTAATAATGCATGCGTAACATTGTTTTTGTACAGAGTAAATGGAGTACATACTTGTACAGCAATAAAGAAAGGGTCATAACACTACAAATAACGCTACAAATTCAAGAGCGCGAAAAGACGGAACACTTAATGGGTCTCTAAGCATTCTTTAAAGATACAAAATAAACAAACGAGTGCTTTATTCTTCTTGCGTTTCCCGGTCTCGTGGCCCAACTCGTGACGTTAGGATAAAAGGAGCTTTCGATTGGTCAATATGCGAGATATGTATGCTGTGAATTGTTTCGTGCTCTACTTTAGCATGCAGTCTGAGAGATAAACTGATTTCGTTTCGTTTTTTTTTGTGTTTGCGACTGCGCAAGCTGAGGTAACAGCGTGTAGTCGAAAAGCGCGAAATTCCGACTAACTCAACTCTCCGTGCCGACAATCCACGCGTCTTATGAAGAAATACGTGGCAAGGAGAAGATAGCACTTGTAGGATGAGTACTGAAGGCGAGAAAGCACTACTGACTCGGCTTGACTCGGGGTGGTTGAGGGGCACTTTAAGTAGAGACACACACATATTCAGTGCTCTCTCTCTCTCTGTGTGTGTGTGTGTGTGTGTGTGTGTGTGTGTGTGTGTGTGTGTGTGTGTGTGTGTGTGTGTGTGTGTGTGTGTGTGTGTGTGTGTGTGTGTGTGTGTGTCTGTGTTTCGTCTTTTTTGCGCTGGTAAGTATATCTAATTGTAAGCACCAACTTTGATCACGTCTAGACATCCAACGCCAGCGAGCAATATTCGTTCACTGAGAAGCACGACATTCTTTTACCTGCCACTGTCGGCACGTTCGAATGACCTTTAATCAAAAGCGAGCCCCGTTATCCCGCAATTCAAACTAAGATGTCCGGGCAGTCAAGCGTGGAGAAAACTAGACATCCGGGCAACCAGTAATAAGACCTTTAAGGCACCGGTTTTCTCACCATTTCGAGAGCTTGCGTCATCCTGCTTTCGCTGCCAAATGCAGCATGGTGGTTAATTTATGTGACCATTCTATGTGGTCTGCATAAGCGCAGGCCTGCGTGGCGCTGCGACTGCATGATCTAAGCCTAATCAATGAGTAAGCTTTATTCATAGTGGAACACAGCCCGATACAACAAAGCCGATAAAGACCAAACAGGACAAGCGTTATACTGTTAGGTCTTTCCCATCCTTGTATGGCACTGTTTCCCACTGGGGATCTATACCAACAAGCTGAAGTTCGCACGCTCCCCATGCTTCATCGCGCAAAGTGGCAAGAAATAGTGGCGTTGATATAGACCAGTGCACACCATGGTGTGGTGCGGATGCCCTTGCCAACATGGACTATGCCCATTTTAAGAGTGTGGTATCACCTCCAAACAATTCGCTTAGCCGGCAGACATTCCATGATAGCATTATATCCTCGACTACGGGAGGGCCAGCATTGTTATTTTTTAGCGTAATCTGCGGCAAGAACAGACAGAAGGAGATACATACACACGCACTCCTCCCTCTGTTCTTTGTCGTCGTTGCGCCTTACACTTCAATATATACACTACCAACACGCCCAGTCATTCGTTCTTACTTCTCATCTGTAGAGTCCTTGTACGGCGAGAGAATATCCGGTAGCTTTCGAACAGGCTCGCACTCATATATCAAGGCGAAAGCGTTAGATCCCTCTCCAAACACAAAATTTGACCATCATTGTCGGCGTCAGCACGACAGATGCAAAAAAAAATCATAATCCCGTGGTAACGTCACGACAAGACGTCATTTTGACGTGATGATGACGTCGACAATCACTCACTACCACGTCTTTTCGATGTCACAAAGCATGACGTCATCACAAGACGCCGTCACTTGGTCCAAGTGGAGCTGATCGCGGACGTAGTGCAATCTGATGGAGGAGGGGGACAAGAAGGAAATAAGGTGTCTTAAATGTCCGCGGCCGACACGCGCGTAGGTGTTCACCATAAAATCTCCACAACCAATGTCGATTTCGAATGCCAAGTACTCGAAACCTTACCTTCGTTATGACTCTTTATACAGGTTCGTTGTTTTAGTTAACAATGTGTCCTGAACATTGAAGCGCTGGTATGCTTGCTCTTACAAGAAGTTATAAATGTCAAGGGCTTTGTTTAATAATAATAATAGTAATCATATCTAGATTTTACGTCCCATAACCATTATATGGTTATGAGAGACGCCGTAGAAGAGGGCACCGGAAGTTTTGACCATCTGGTGTTTTTTTTAACTTCCACTGGCATCACACTGTACACGGGCCTCTACCATATCGCCTCCATCAAAATGTGACCGCCACAGCAGGCATCGAACCCGCTACCATTGAGTCAGCAGCCGAGAACCCTAGCCACTGTTATATCGATGCGGACATAGATAAAAGCTTCTTCTCTTAGAAGTGTGGCAGCTTGGTCTAGTTGGTATGGCTGTGTCGACATAGCGCTCGTGTCTTTCGAGTCCTTCTTGTCTCTGTGTCGTCGTTTTGTTCTCGCGCTATAACTATCGTCATGCTTCTTCTCTGTTACAACATGACGCTACTTATTCGACGGACCAGCGTATCGGTAAGAAGAACCACTACAGATCGAGGCTACGCACTGACGACTGGCAGAGGCTTTGATTCTAGGTTTTATGCCTCGAATACTTTTTAGAGGCGAATCTTCTTAAGCCATGCGTCGTGCGTCCGTGATGTATGAGTAGTAGTAGTATCAGTCGTCGTAGTAGCAGGTAGACACCTCTCGTTTATTCCTTGGACTGTCCGATGGGTGGCGGTACTACGATATGATGAATATATGATGAAAAGATGCGAGATTGCGGTACTTGTAGCATTCACTCGATGTGCGGACTGATGAACGAATGGACGCATGGTCAAATAGACAAACAAGCAGATGGACGAATGGACGGACAGATGCATGAATGAATGCATGGACGGACGCTTGGATAGACGGAAGCAAGAACGAACGGACGGACGAAAGTGCGGAAGGACTGACCGACGCTTCGCCTCACTCACCGTTATTTGCTCCGTGTATGTGCTGTGACTTTTTCAGCCGTCCGCATTAGGCTCAGTGTGAATAATATTAAAGCAAAAGAAATAATAAGGCATTTCACGTGGTAAGTATTCATGAACAATATCACAGCAGTTACAAAATTTTGCGTTCCAGAAAATAAAATACGACTTCAAAAGAGATACGGGAACTGAACGGGATCTTCTGAAGACCACTGCATATCCGATTGTTATTTATTTATTTGTTTATTTAATATGCGTCAAAGAACCTCAGCAGAGCGCTTTACATGAGGGAGTGGGCAATAAATAATAAAACAACGATTCTATGGCATTACTAAATGTATCTGTGTTGGAATGGTCGATGACACTCGAGGGAAGATCGTTCCAGTGCCTGGCTGCTTCAGCGAAAAAGGAATGCTGGTGGGCTGTGGTGCAAGCAGGAGGTGGGTAGACTAGACAGCCTTGTGGTGACTCTTGCGGGCTGAAGTACGATAGGCTGGTTTATTTGGGGAGTTATAGTGAAGCGAATGATATGGGGGAGTTATAATGATACGCAATACAAAGACAGTCTGAAAATATTACGACGTAGTTCTAGGTCAGGTAAACCTGCCTTACTTTCAAGGGTAGTAACACTGGTTTGACATGAGTAACCTCAATAGATGAATCTTATTGCGCGGTTTTGAACTAGTTTGATGCATGTACTTAGGTTACTTTGTTGCAGCGATTACAACGGGTTACAACGCATTGGCTGTAACCCGAAGGTAGCGAGAACCATCCTTAAAGCCCTGTCTGTTCCGAGAGCGTCCCTGGAGCCTAAGTCAATACACCATTATTGTGAACTGTCCACTGCGAACTGTTACAGCGAACAGTTCATCGGTTCTTCTCAGTATAAGCGTTCGCGCGTCATGACGGATACACCACTTTGCAGTAAAGATGGTCTATATCACTATACGAGAATGTACGACATGGGACGGGCAGCAACCAGTGAGCGGCAACTTAACGACATTGCCTTCGTTTCCTACTACTCCGTACGCGCTTGCGAGAGCGTTCCTACAACACGAAAAACTTCTTTTTTGCCTCAGGCTGCTTACTTCACTCAACTCACCAATGGTAGTTCTTCGTAAATCTGTTGTTATAGGGATGGCGCGTGATAAACGAAAAGTAAACACACACGTCTGCACGTGCGACATTACCCGCTCAACTGTGAACGTGAACAAAGCCCTAATAAAAGATATATATATATATATATATATATATATATATATATATATATATATATATATATATATATATATATATATATATATATAACTCCCAGTGGTCTCTTCTTCGACGTATGCAGTCACCCCGCGCGAAATTAGTCACCAAGAGCACACCAAGAGCACTTCGGAACAAACGGACATCTAAAATTTGCATTGACCGCTCGCAACGCGCTGACACGTTCACACACACCAGCCCCCGAATCGCGTGCACCGAGGGCATTCAATCTGACGTCGTTATTACGCTCCGACGACCACACATCCGGCACACTGTTTGCAGCTCCGTTCGTCCGCCAGCGCTTCTCATTTCACGGCGCGCGGCAGTCGACTTCACCCGTCTGTGCTCTCTCTCTCAATTCAACGCCCTCCCTTCCTCTTACCCATTTAACTTGGCGCGCAAATTCGCCGACAGTAAATATGTAGAATAAGCGAGTAAACGAAAAGGAGATACGAACAAACGAAAACGAAAGCGGCAGTGAGAGATGAAATGGAAGGACGTGCAGGGGCAGCTTGCACGCCTTTCCATCCCGAGTCCGCCACTTCACTTCGGACCGCTCTGCGCGCGAGCGTGGCATACGGAGTGAGCGGGCGTTGTTAAGCCATAATTATCGTGAATCATTTAGACAACTGCGCGAACGCAGTTGAGACTTGGCTGTCCGGGCATAGACGAAAAAGAGGGAGAAGGCAAGGAGAGTGGGAACCCTCGTCGTTCCCCACTGGACACCGATTATTTCGAGGCTCTCGGCCTCAGGGTCGCCGACTTGCGCGGACATCACGCGTGTTTTCGCGCTGAGCCGAACGCGAGAATGCTCCGCGCGGTGACGCTCTCGTCGCTTGCAAACGCCGCTGAGCGCCTTGGACGCCGCTGCGCGCTGGTTGTGGTTCCAGCGACGCCTCCCCAGAGAGTGTGAGCACCAGGAGGGAAGAGAGGAGGTTGATTAATTAAGCCAATTAAAGGCGTCCGGATGGTCCCACGCGACGGCGACGGCAGAAAAAGGCGGAGTGCATGTTTTCTCTCTCTCTCTCTCTCGCACTTGCCCTCACGCTCGCACATAAATGGGTCTTCTGTATCGCTAAGCGACCGACCTCTCACTGTTCAGCGCCTAGAGGCAGCAGACGAAGAAGCGCGAGCTGGAAGCTGCACGCGCGAGTTGTCGAGGAGGGTGAAAGAAGTCGAGGCGCTAATCCACTTAACGCAAGTTCGAACCTTGGGCGGCCTTTGGCGACTTGGCGCGTGCGCGATTGATTCCGCCCTAACGTCCCTTCCCTCACTCACTCTCAAACACTCCTCTCTTCTCTTCGTTCCAGGAGAAAAAAAAAAAGGGGTTGCTGAGCCGCGCGTTCGTTTGGGGATATTCTCTCCCCTCCTTCGCGTCGTCTTGAAGGCAGTGCGAGATTTCGGCACGCCTGTAATTAAATTCCGAAACGCGACCGAGCCTGACCGCAGCGCCAGCCGGTTTTTTTTCTGCTTGTTCTTTGTTTATAGCCCACGGTGAGTATGGACACCTTGAACTGAACGTTAACAAGTTTCCAGTAATTTTTTCGTAGTTTTGTTCATGCGAATCATTGTTTTCCGTTGTTAGAGTAAGCATATGTGTGTGTTCTTCAGTACAATCACGATCAAATTGGCCGCAGAACTGTGTTAAACATGTGTTAAGCTTGCATTGAAACATTGTCGCAAAAAATTTAAAAAAAATATTTAACATGCGTGTGGCCAACACGGTCGACGCCTCTACAATCAAATGTCGAAACATTTAATGATTGTGAGTAGCACTGCCTCTGACGCAAAAGGAACAATTCTAAGATACGGGTTGATTGGGGGGGTGGGGTAAATGAAGTTATCAGTATCGCACAATTCGAATGCATTGCGCAGGTAACCAAATGAAATAACGGTATCGTCCTGTAAAAAATGTGTGACTGTTCCGAAACGCAATGCCCGATATTATAGTGGGGCGAAGGTCGCGGTTGGCAGGTCATTTGAAAACACAAAGAAAAAGAGAATATAAAACGTGTCAGTAATCGGCTGATCTACCACACTGAGATATTCACTATTTTACAAGGTGAACTAGCGGTGTGAGATATGCGGACAAAAATGTGAATACATATACAGGCGCTATTTCTTGTATACCAATGCTTGTTGGTGTTTTCTCCGCTGTTGCACTACGCCGTGGAAGCACAGCAACTAGGATGCGTTTCGTCCATGACTTAAACACTGTTACTTGAAATGAGGACTTGACGCAAAAATTGGAAATCTTCTCTTCTTTTTATATTGCAATAATTGAAATCTTGCCACTATATTCACGAGAAAAAAGTTTTATAAATAATATTTTCACAGTCTACACTACATTTAAATATCTATATTATTTGATATTCGCCATGAATATGGCCGAATAGTCAAACGGGATATTAGCACAGATATCGCATTTCACTAGTGCACTTTAATATATTGTGAAGACAAAAAAAACTGAGATGTTTTATAAAAAAGAGCTCAAAGCGACGAAGGTGGTGGCATACATGAACCCTAAAGCGTGTGTAATAAGAAAATTATAGGGTCCAAAGGGTGCATTTCTTTGCAGTGGCGTGATGATATTTGTCGGCGCGCAGTTCGACAGCTTCTGTACGCTGGCTGATTCTGAGAGGTTGCTTCGGTCTGCCGATAAATATTCAAAACAAAGTGCAATCTCGTTCATTCAAACTCAGTTAATTTGAACTTACAGTTAGCTCAAACTGACGCACTGCTCACTGAACGATCCTGTGTACCGATAACGCTCAGCATCGATAACGGTTAGTTTGAACTTGGCAGTCCTGGCTTTCACCTCTTCTCATGGAAGTCGGCCCAGAATATTCCCAACATGTTTCGAAACTAAACAAAACTTAATTTACTTGAGGTCCGGAACAACGAAACAGCAGCATGACTCGGAAGATGAGAATTCAGACACTGAGCTGTCGCCAATGGGCAAGCTACAAACGATGCTTTTGGAGTCGCGACGGAAGTGCACAAGTGATGGCTGATTACTGCTTAATTTTAATTTTGATTGCATTCGCTGTGCGATACAAATAAACGCGTTTTGGGGGGAAAATATCGTCATAAATTTCGATCTTAAGGCTCGCTTCTCCTGCTCACAAGAATGCATATCAGTTCTTGTGTTTGTATCGTGAGTGGCGAATCACTCACTGATCAAATATTCATATTCGCTCTTACATATCATCGAATTCACTATACAAATTCACCTGACAGAAAGTTGTAGCAGCGCCTATAGTTTGCAAAAATGAGTGCCGGGGCGACTTCTTTGGGTTCCATCCACGCAGTGTGGCGCAATGTCCGTTTATTTCAGTGCCCGCCACCTAATTTGAACTCCGAGTAATTGAAACAGTTTTCGTCATTTAGAGCTCGTGTTAACACGTTTTTGTTGTGCTATATTAATATTTTAAAAAATTCACGGTAGGCGCTGGTCGTGTACGTTTTTATGATTGAGTACTCAAAATGAACACTGTAAAAGAAATTTCGTTTCTTGAGAACCCCGCGTTTGTTGACTCATGCCACGTCCGTGAACGTACATAAAGTTATCTTTTTAATAACATACTTGTTAGCAAAGACATGCTGCCCCCCCCCCCCCGAGCTCTTGACTCGCTGATAAACTAGTTAAAAGCTCATATTTAGGCCGTAATTGTTAATTATGATTGTAGAAGCAGCCTCATTCACCTTTCAAAGGATTAGCACGCCCGCATTCGTTTTTTTATTACTGGGATTATTGACGAAGTGAATATTCGTGAACTATCAGAGTACTTAATTCTCTTGCCACCACGTATTTGATATTCTGAATTTAACTGCTTAGTGTCCTGATTTAGCATATACCACGCTCATGTTCATGACAAGCCTATAAAGTGCTGTCAGAAATGACAAGCGGGAGTACATACGATCACCTTATTAATTGAGAAACCTGCATATATAAGTTCTCCTTCGTAGAGACGCAATTAAGCCGATGCGCACAGCTGGCTTCTAAAGCTAGTTAATTTCTTTTTTTAATTCCACCAGAGCTGCACTGTGAACTCCTTCAGATAGCTAAACCGTTAACAAGCGAGTGTATGTGAGGGTGAGTTAAAACAGCTTGGTCTTGCATCAATTATCATCATCATCATCATCATCATCATCATCATCATCGTCGTCGTCGTCGTCGTCGTCGTCTCGAGCATCATCACTCTTATTTTATTTGTTACGGTGACTTGCGTGACAACTACTACTATGACTATTAATACTAATACAATTAAGATGATGGCCCTGACTAAACTAACATAGCTTCTCCTTAAAAAAAAAGGGGGGGGGGGCGTTATCTTAAACACATGAGGTCACTGCCATCAAGATTTCTGCATACGCCAAAGGATCAGCTGGGTCACGCAAACTCGACTAGCGTGTGTGTACACGTTAACAAAACGAGTGGTCGCATTTTCGGCTCTCCTCTCATCTGCGGTTGGCGCTGCGTTAAACCGACCCCCGACTCACTCGCCCCGGGGAGTCTCGGGAAAACAACGCGCATCACTGGCGATCCCCGCCGCAATGCCGCACTCTAACCGCTGGAGTGGGCAAGGCCCTTTCGACTTTACACAACGAACGCCCCGGCAAAGCAACAAAGGCGCCATCAAAACTCGATCAGGGCACTTGGGACGGAGAGGCTCTTGATGACCTGGCGGATTTAAAGGCGGGGAGAAGATTCCCTCCGGAAACACCTCGGAGCCGACCGTACCGGCGCTCCGAAGCGTCCGATCGAAAGGAAGCGGCCACCGCGCCTCCCTCCCCATTCACACGCCAGCCGCAACCGGCTGCACCGGCGGCAGCAGTGGCGGGAGCCCTCGGCGGCAAATCGGCCGGCAATCATTTCCAACTTCACCACTTCCCGGTCATCGCGTCCACCTCGGCAGACGCGGCGGAGGCGCCAGCTAGAGCCTGCCGGTCCGGGAGAAAACTCCTTTCTCCGATTCTTCGGGTCTTCTGTCGTCGTCCGCTGGTCAACTCTGCCCAACCACGACACTCACCCACACGAGCGGAAGAAAAGAATGATAAAAATAAAACGGTATTAACGAAATCGGTGTGTTGACGGCAACGCAAGAACCAAACATGTTTCACAGAAGTAAGCTTAGCTATTGCAATCGCCACCACACCAATCAGCATCTACAACCAAAGAAAAGAACGATGCGTGCAAAAGAAGGGAGGTGAACTGGTTTGCCGAAGCTTCCCCTCCCGTACTTTCACGCACGGTGCTACATATATGCGCTATAGAGCGGCCGATCTCGGCATCACTCGAGCTCTGCCTCACTGATCGCTTCTCTCCTATCTCTTCGCTTTATTTATTCTTCGTTTGTTTTGTGTTCAACGTTTCGTGGTGTTCGCGTTTTCCCGTCGAGCCTACACCTCGCATCTCCGCCTTTCGCTACGCTGCGTATCGCATATTTTCTTTCGCTCCCGTCACTATAGAGATTCCCACCCACGCCTCGTATACAACCTTCAGTCCTCGTACCGTGTCCCACGCGGCCAGAGTTGCTGATAAGCTACAGCCCCTTTGTTACTGCTCGTACGGAGTGGCCCTGTAACACCTTTCTTTATACGCCGGCAGTCACGGCAGTGCGGAAAGAACCAGACCAAACGGAGCTTGCGCGGAGTGATGACATCGCCCGATACCGTTTACCTCTTGGGAGCCAGCATCATAAAGCGATTCGGGGGATCCTTCGATTCCGTTATATCGTTCTACCGCGATTACTTGCCACCCTCCTCGTCTCATTCGCGCTGCATCTCCCTGCTCGGAGCAGTAAAAACGTCGCCCATCTCCCGTTCTCCACGGACCCTTGACTCTAGGTATGAATGCTGACTGAGGTACACAAGCGTATAGTGCTGAGCTGTCTTGTGTTAAGGCCCCCTATGTTTTTTGTTCTTCTTTCACACTGTTTACTGCGTACACCTCATAACATAACAAATAGAAAGCACCGCGCAAGCTCATACAAGTGATGTCTTTGCTAGCACTCGACATCATACAAATGCGAAAATTTGCGCTCCCCGCAGTTCGATAAACATAGGGCGGTACACTCTGCCCATAATTTATAAATCAGCAGGGTATGACGCACCGTAAACGTTTGAACACGGAAATTCGAGTACTCTAAACGGGCTGAAATATTTCTTGACATACCGTGTGCGGCTGTACATTTCACACCAATGCCTTCCCGTTTTCGCTCGCTGTTTTCGTGCGGCCCTAGTAGGCATTTGCGGTAGTCACAAAGCACGTTTCGCTGGTTGGCGACGTATAAAAAAAAACATTCATCGTGACAGCATTTATATGGACACTCAGGGCTCATTTTAACTGACGTAATTATCGTCATATTGCGTAAGAAATCGAGACTGATAACATCATCTCGCTTTTCTCGCGTTTTATTAGCGGGTGAAAGCAGCGAGGGTTGCCGAAGGCCGTGGCTCAGGAACAGACAAGTAATCCAGCCATCTACGTTGGCAGAAGGAGCATAAAGGGGTGGTGAGGGGGTGGGGCTGCGTCACTCGGGTGCCAACGGCTAGCTTTGATCAAATGAGAGTGGAGGCGCACGCCTACCACTCAGATCAGCAAGCGTCTCGTGTAGGTTTATACGTGAGCTCTGGCCGCTCACTTCGCGCTAAAGTGAAAGGCAGCACGAAAACAACTTTGCTCACTGGAGCGGTCGCATTTCCTAACGCGAGCATGTTCTAGACTTACGCTGGTCCGGAAACCGAAAGAGTTAGCTGTTAGCTTTACTTCGTATAACATTTCAGTTGGCTGTTGTCGCATTCATTGCTTTGCCATTGAGGTGAAACTGTGGCTTTTTTTAAACGAAGTGTAAGGTCGCCGCACGTTCCCTTAAAGATACCGGCAGAGTGTCATGTGCACTTCGAGACAGTATTTCTTAAAGTGGAAAGAAATCCAAGCGTTGCGCAAGGAGTCCGAGCTTCGTAAACTCTTAATGAGCTCAAATGACCTCCGCTGCCGTTTATACGGATGCTACCCACTCATTTCAGGTACTGACGTACACTAATACGATTCACTTTCAAGCTTTCTCGACCTGACTATGCTAGCATATGACTCAGAGTTATGTGGCATTAGCACAGTCGGCACAATTTTGAAGGATCGCCTATGCCTTTGCGGGCTAACCCAAGTCTTCCGAGTTCGGATTTCAAAGATAAATTTGCAGAAAAAAGTTGACGCGTACACTCGCAGATGTTTTCTTTTTCTACTGTTACTCATGGCTATCTATCGAAAAAACGCAGAAAGAAAAAGAAATGCGTCCAAGTTTCTGCTTAGCGAAGCAATCAATCCAGCTCACAAAGATTCCAGGAAACAAGTTAATCCTACTTTCTTATTTAGCCTATATACTAGCTCCAAATTTTATGTAAAATGAAAAAGACATAAACACAAAAGAAAAAGTAAAACGCGGCAGATCGAAAAGCACGTGACCCCGTTACGACTGTGCGGAGAAAATAAAAGGACAGGTTGAAGCGGAGCGATTTGGCCGTGCGATTTGGGAAAGCAACCTCGTTGTCCGTATAAACTCCTACGTCCCACTGGATTCAGTGGCCCCGCATTCCCCCTGAACAGTAGGGTTCTGCTGCTGCACTTAGGCAGATTGGACCGAGGGGCTATCCCCAACGGTGTTTGTTCAAGTCACGGGGCGCGCTCTCCGACAAATACCCTCCTCCTGGGGGTGCACAAAATATGCACGACAGCAGCGGACGATCGCCCGGGAAAAATGGGAGAGAGAATAAAGATTAAGGGCGGAGGCCAACAGCGGGCAAGCAGCTGCCCATTAGGGCGGTATTGTGATGTTGAAGGGTTCGCAATCGACAAGAGACGAAATGTAAGCGTCCGCGCTTAAGCAGCCAGACAGCGCTTCTCTAAGCAGCTTCTCCAGATTTCGCTGAGTGATCGCGCGGTGGTACGTACATAGGCTCAATACCGGTAAAAGCGGATTCCCTTCCTTGTTAGCCTTTTTGTTGGACCGGGATTTTACGGGGTAATGAATAGGGATCTAAAATGCAAATCTTCATAAAGAGGACAACTTCTCTTTCGTGCTCGCAAGAATACATATTCACAGTGGGGAATTTGAGAGGTAACTGGGCGGATAAGTATCGCTGTGTATACGTTACAGCCACTAAACCTGACGTCTATAAACGGACAAAAACGTTTAACTAGCGTTTCGTTGATTCTGTCCGTAAGGACATCGTGCAGTGAACTTTGTATCAACGTTAAGCGTATTGGAACGAGAGTACGCAGGGAAGGTTAACGATACAGCATTTCGTCAGGGCTCGAAATTTCGCTTCGCTGCTCAGGTGTAGACGTTGCATTTGTGTCGTGAATTCAACATATGCTTCGACGCAATGTTTAAAGGAGGCTATTTCAGAGAGAAATGACACGATCCTCCTCCCGCAAGTTTCGACAACTGCTTAAGTGAACTACTGCACGAGGGAAAAAAATGAAGTTTATTATAGCCGTGTAATGCCTGAACAGTGAAGCTGGTATACATGAGAGGGCCTTAACGGGGCCTTCTTGGCCGATACTACTTCTTTCTTTGGCGTAGACAAAGCAGAGTCGAACGACGTCCTTTCACAGACCATGCAACGATGCTTAAACTCCAGCGCCAGGAACTAACGTGCAAACCTGGCTGTGGCACCCCCGGTAGAAGCGTGGGCCTAAGGATGCTCGTACTCAGCCCATGTCATGCCGTGCGAACTCGGCGCAGCGTCAGCGCGGCGAGTTTGCGGGTGTGGCTTGGCGGCGGTGGATCCTCGGCGCATGTGGGGCTAGGTGATCGGTGCGAAAGAATTTGGCAGACGGTGGAAGTCTTACCTCGTGCTATAAGAGCATGGCTCTTTAAAAAAAAAGGACATATCCTACGTACCTTGGGAGTCGATGTTATTTGTACAACACCTCTAATCGCAGAACGCTTGGGTATGCTGGGGCCCTAATATTCATTCTTTGCGTTTCTCCGGTCAGCGCTGCCGACGTCAGCTTTTTTTAAAGATGCGAAGCATTTTTAGCTAACTTTGCCGACTTTGAGCGTGTCTGTCTGTCTGTCTGTCTGTCTGTCTGTCTGTCTGTCTGTCTGTCTGTCTGTCTGTCTGTCTGTCTGTCTGTCTGTCTGTCTGTCTGTCTGTCTATCTATCTATCTATCTATCTATCTATCTATCTATCTATCTATCTATCTATCTATCTATCTATCTATCTATCTATCTATCTATCTATCTATCTATCTATCTATCTATCTATCTATCTATCTATCTATCTATCTATCTATCTATCTATCTATCTATCTATCTATCTATCTGTCTATCTGTCTGTCTGTCTGTCTGTCTATCTATCTATCTATCTATCTATCTATCTATCTATCTATCTATCTATCTATCTATCTATCTATCTATCTATCTATCTATCTATCTATCTATCTATCTATCTATCTATCTATCTATCTATCTATCTATCTATCTATCTATCTATCTATCTATCTATCTGTCTGTCTGTCTGTCTGTCTGTCTGTCTGTCTGTCTGTCTGTCTGTCTGTCTGTCTGTCTGTCTGTCTGTCTGTCTGTCTGTCTGTCTGTCTGTCTGTCTGTCTGTCTGTCTGTCTGTCTGTCTGTCTGTCTGTCTGTCTGTCTGTCTGTCTGTCTGTCTGTCTGTCTGTCTGTCTGTCTGTCTGTCTGTTATAATTTAACTACCTGTGATAATTTGAGAATGCCTGCTACATGTGCTCCACCCCAAGATTTAGGTGCACGTTAAAAAGCTCCAGATGGTCAAAACTCTCAGAGCTCTCCCCTATGACGCCCTATATGATCATCTTGTAGCTTCGGGTTTGTAATTCATTTCCCGAAGTTTCCACAAATATATACTTTATTTGAAAGGTAAAGCATTGTAACGCATGGCAATATAGAAAAAATCCACGCCCAGTTGTCGAGCGGCCCGTCTAGGCCGAGTGTGTGCAGTAAGCAGGGAGGAAGCATGGAAACCCGACCTATAGAGCTCGAAGTGGTCTAGTGAGTGCGCAGATTGCGTAGAGTGCGGCCTGGAATCAGTAGTGTCATCGTCAGTGTCAGTGTCAGTGATACTGGCTGTCAATAGGATGACGGTTGGGTAGCAAGTGAGTACACACGTACCCATGCAAGCATATACCAGGAAATAATAAAGCACAACTACGTAGAAGCAGTATGTCATAAAAGGAATTCATGTCAGCTGAGTTTTACAAAAGCCCATTAATTCAGACACAAGCTCTTTGACGTATATGCATACGGTGCTGTTTGCTATAATATAATATATACTGTACATTAAGCACAGTCAACTATAAAGACGAGAGTTGCAAAGGTTGGGCTAAAGTAGGCATGCATTCACGCGCGTGGCAAACACTGACGGTGGCACACACACACGAACCAAACCAACTGGGCTCCACTGTTTTTGCTTACTTCATCAATTCAGTTGGGTGCGCGATTCGTCGTGTGGGCTTGGGAGTCACTCGTTCATTCAATCGCGAAGAATGCTTCAAATGCCTACGTTCCATAAAAGTGTACGCGAGGTTGCGGAGAAATGCCTTACTTGCGTGCTTGCTTTCGACAATGAGACGTTGGGAGAACAAACTTGGCACTTTCTCTCTACCTGTAGTCTTCAATAAAAACATACCACAAGCGATGAGTGCACTCAAAGTAAGTGCAACGTTCCATGCTGTCTTTCATACGAGTCCTCCACCGCTTTTTTGACAGGCTTGTCTACTTAGCTAGCCTATAGCGCTGGGCACAGCATGGAATGACTTGGGAGTTTCTTCTTCTGTCTCGGGAACTTCTTCTGAGAGCACCGAAGTGCGGGTAGAATCTCATGATTCTCGCGGCTCAAAGGCTTTTGATGACCTCGCCGCTTGTTGTTCGGGCCTGTACACACGTTCGCGCTTTTCCACGTGGTTCTCCTTTTACAGACCTCGTGCTCGGTTGAACCTCGAAGAACATTCTCTTGTTTTCGCCAACCATAAAACTCGTCGAGGAAACAAACAAAAAATCTTCCTCACTTCGCTTTCGCAAAGTTGGCTGTAAGCTTCCAGTGGAAGTTTTAATCCACAAACTAAAACGTAAGGACAAGTCAGTTGCTAGCTTCGCGGAGGTGGCGTCACTTTCGCGGTTATAGTCAAACAACTGCTTCAAAAGGGCTCTCTGCGAATAAAAACATGTCTTTTTTCACGTCTTGGTTCGAGGAGGACGTAGGAGTAAAAGAAGGTTTGTGGAAAATCATAGCACGTGCCCCGTACACAAGGTCTGAAGCATGTTACAACTTATAAAAAAATAAACTTTATTTTTTTCATCCATTCGAGTGCGTGCTTTTTCCTCGGAAGCCTTCTCATGGCTGTTGACATATTTTCGAGCCTTTCTTCAACGAGTTCCTTAGCTAGAACAGTAACAAAACTTTCCTTTTAAAAGATTAGATTCTTGGAGGTTGAGCCTCACAGACGACGTTCTCCCATGGTCTGAGAAGAGTTCTTCGTGGCGTGCCTAGTTTCGATGCACTGACGTTTTTTTTTTTTTTTTTGCTGGCAAGGGTAGATGCATTACTGGTATATCGAGATTAGAACATTGACGGACTTTACGTCAACTGGCAGCGCCAATGACGTGAAGCCGTGGAAGCAACGCGGCTGTCCGACCAAACAGCGTGAGAAGCTGGGTATTAAGGTCAGAATAGAGATGGCTACAAAAATGCTTCTCCAATTTTGTGCAGGACCAATCGCTTCGACCTTTTCTCGCCTAATTTGTTGGATTGTTTTACAGTAGAGTGCAGAAAAAGGTGACGCTTCCTAGAATTACGTAAAATTAGTCATCGACAAATGCTTAACTTTTGTTCGAAGATTTATTTATAAACGCGAAAAGCTTTGATGCCTCGGTAACCGCAAAATTCGACCGTTGGCGTTGGCGGTGCCGACACGAGTCACTCAAAAAAATCTTCACGCGCTGACTTCATTTTATGGCGCCACAATGACGCCCGAAATCATCAAAATTGGCGGCGTCATCATGTCAAGAAGACCATAGAGTTTCCTAAAATCAACTAGAACAGACTTTGGTTCTGCTATCGTTCGGCCACCATGGTAATGATGGGTAGCGCACACATTTTCCTAGTCTTCGCGCTTGCGGCTTCGAAAGGACTTGCGACTTTTTTATTGTTGTGCTTCGGTTTTGTTTCGAACAAAAGAACGGGTCGTTGTAAACTTCGTAAGCCGATTTGAATTGGTGATCCTAAAAGGCTAAGGTGGTGAAGCTCAACTGCTGAACATTGGTTCATTGTCGTCTGGTGACAAAGTGGCCCCTGACCAGCGAAGCCAAAAGAAAAAAAGAACGAAGATTATAGAAAATGTGCACTACCCATCATTGTCATGCTGGCTGAAGCGCCGTGCGTTGCACCTCCCGTAGACAGTAGCGCCAGAGTTTCCCCTAGTGTGCTTATATAAACCTCTAATGAAGACGACTCATGATGACGTCATCACACCTCGTCGTCTTCCGGTAAAAGGTGTGCCGATCCCTGAGGCTCCAGAAACCCAAACGAGGTGCAGGAAGCTGGCAATCGCTCTGATCATGGAGGCATTGCAAAGTCACGTTAGGTGCAGAAAGTGACGTGTGAGGATCGATATATCGATTAAGAAAGAGGTGAATTTCGCCTTCGAGTGGACGTAGGTTAATGCACAAGTGACTTTATAGGTTTTTTGTTTCGCGATGAACACGAAGAACGTACGTTCCACTCAAAGGTATCGTCGTGGTCATACTTGTAATCTTCGTCAGACGTTACTATGTGTTCGCGTTACTTACTTCCCTTTTCTTTTTATTCTTCAGTTTATGTCGTTTATATATGTGTGCTAGCGTCTCCTGCTTTCGTGGTAACAAGATCAGCCTAAGACTAGCATAGGCACGCAGAGCAAACATAATTTACATGGGCAGAAACTTCCCTCACCAGCCATCGTACTTCCAAACACTCCCTAAAAGACCAAACAGGCCCTGCACTAGCATGTAGTTAATGAATAATTACCTGCCAATTAATTCAGCGAATTGCAAGACAGTGCGATACGTTAAACCATGCAAGAAATAAACGTTGTTGGTTATAATCAGCTTGCTCCTAATTATTTTTGTCCATGTGCCTTTAAGCTAACTAAACAGAAAAAAAAACGTGCGAGATTAACTCAATCCTTCATTTCGTTATTGAATTTTTCCGTGAGTCAAACGCTCCATGAAAGCTATCTGCCCTTTCCAGGTGACGCCGCGTCCCTAAACAGTAAATAATGTGAAATGCATATTCTGCCCCATTAAAATCTAAGAAGGAAACACCATTAGTCAGACAGTCGATAAATTAAGAGAGACGGACGAAAAAAATGCCAGCAAAACTTTTTTTTCAACGCGGCTGACACACCTTAAGTAAGAAAGGGCTCCTGACCATCGCACTTAATAAAGCTTGGAAAGATCCCCTGGACTTTTTAAGAGTAAGCAAGCGAGGCGCAACCTCATGAATACGGAGCGAAGAAAAGACCGTAATCGAACTTTTCTTCCCTCTCTTCCGAGAATAAACGCAAATATTTTACCTTACTCATTATTCATTTGAATAAGAAATGCGTTTATTAATTCTAATCGGTTTGGAGCCTATGAGCCGGGTGCATTCAAACGCAAACTAAGTGGTTGCTTCTCGTGATTAGATAGCTCTTTATGCTGATACGCCCCAGTTCTCGAGCCCCGAAGAGGGAATCTATTCAGATGTCCACGTATACTGCGGCAACGAGCTACGCTAGTATAAACGCTACCTCGGCAGGCATGCATTGCTACAAAGATGGGTAGGGGTGACGAGAGAACAAGGCCAAGAGAGAAAAAAAAAACAACGCTTTCTTCTTGAAAGATAGCTGAACGGATGGAAGCTTTTGCACCACGAAACGCTATACAAAGGGCGCGGGATAAGGTGGTGAAAGGTAACAGGGGGCACACTGGCGTACGGAGTGGCTTTAAGATGGAGAGCAGGCTGGTTTCTCTTATAAAGTTCTCTTTCTCTCCAGCTGTTATTATTTTTTCTTTTCTTTGTTTTCTCGTTCCGAGCTTTGTTGTGGAAAGACAACTATGGCGCTTCCGCCTTCTCACGCGGCGCGCATATCACGAGGGTGATAACGGGCAAAAAAAAAAAAAAGAAGGACCCTTCGTTCTCGAGCTGCAGTAGCGTAATGCATCTTGAACGAGCGATCGGGCAACATGCATTATGAATGAGGAAGCATCGGCATCGGGGAGCGAAACTGCTGTGCGGAAAGAGACACGACAAACGTGTCCCCTCCCTTCTACATCCCACCTTCATCTTTTTCCGTGGTGTCTCCCCTTTGGTTACATATAACATCGCATGCAACATCGACGTCCACCGCGAAGGGGGGTGGAGGCACAGAAGGTGGAGGCGGAAAAGGTGGAGCAGGCGAAGTAGAAGAAGTCGTGAGATGGGTCGCGAGGTAAAGGGTGCTGTTTGAAAATCGCGGAGAACGCGGAGCATAGCTGTAAGCGAAGCGCCCTCTGTCACCCCGTCTGTCTTCGGGCTTCGGGGCAACTTCTCCAACCATATGTAGATGCGCGGTAGCTTGGTGGTAGTGCCGGAGGAGGCAGAGGGCGTCTCTCTCTTTCTTCTTCAACTCTTGTCGCGTCATCGGTATATCTGTAGCATGGGGTAACGGTTGCTTGTTTGGTATCGGAAGCGCGGATCTGGCTATGATGCTGTGGCCGAATGAAACGGTGACCCCGATCGAGGTTTGCGTGCGCACTGAGTATCCCCTAATAAGCGGCTTGGGCGCGCACCAACGTGCAGAGCGGATGTCGCTGTACCGTGTCTCGTGAAATGGCGCGCGCGTGTGGCAGTGTTTGCAGCCGTGCGACGACTCATCCGAATGCACGTCAGAGCGACAACACGGTTGGTTTATTTATATCCTACATGTTTACACCTTTTTCTTCTCCACATAAGCGTGCACGCTGAGCATGCCTAGAAAAAAAAAATGCTGACGACGTGAGTCTGGATCACTATCATTCTACATGTCGGAGTCATGTAGTCCAAATGCACCGCCCCATTTGTGCTCAGGCTGAACGAGTTCTTACACCGGTGCCTGGGGCTATCGTCTCCCAGGTATGTTAAGTCAAGGACGATAAGATCGCGAGTGCAAAGCAAATACCTAAGTTAACAAATAGTGAACTTTGAATCAATGACTGACAAGCTGCCTGAAGAACACGAAGCAATCGTCGTACTTCTTCAGTCACTCCTAAACACACTTCGCATGTTCATCGGCAAGCTCGTGACGTCAACGCGCAGCTGCGGCGTGGCCTACTTGACACCGCTCCAGCACCTGCGGTGAGGGAAACGCTTTGCGGCCCGTTCGTACGAACGCACGTACGTA
Source organism: Rhipicephalus annulatus (assembly GCA_013436015.1). Lineage (NCBI taxonomy): Eukaryota > Metazoa > Arthropoda > Arachnida > Ixodida > Ixodidae > Rhipicephalus > Rhipicephalus annulatus. Next base: position 380,987 of record WOVY01009949.1, read on the forward strand.
ATGCGTTACACCCGTGAGTCAAAGAGTGGCTTCGTGTCTAAAAGATGGACACAAGTTTTGCGCACCCAGGAACACGACTCCAATTGCGACTGCAGCTTCGATTACTCATCAGTCAATCCATGAGACAGTGCGCCTATCTACGCAGAATTAGAGCAAAACGAAGTGATGCGAAATACAAGTGATGGCAGTGTTGTATACGTGGTATGCAGTGAACTATACTATGTGCCACCATGTAACACAAAAACAAAAAAAGTGATGACTGAAAAAATCAGAATAAAAAAAGACAAATAGTTGAACTCTTATATTAACAAGAAGAAAAAATAACGCGAGGTCTACGTCCGCGAGCATGGCAAGAATTGTCGGGTGTTAGTGCGAAAATCTACAAGTGTCTGTATAGAACCTCGTAGCTGCAACGTTTCGTGATCACGCACCGCAGAAGCGTGGTCGGCGACCTGGCGCAGGTTGTCCTAGCTTCAAGCTATACCCCTATTTTGCTCTACTAGGCCTCACCTCTCATCGTTGGTTTGCGTGTTCCTTATTGAGTACTTTCTCTTTTGTGATCTGTGCTTGTGTGCTTGTGGCTTACCGATCAAACGTGATCCGTCGCTCGTGCGCACCCGATCACACATACAAATAATATATCTCGCGAGGGCTTTTCGAAGTTTCGCGAGCAGTCCGACCATGAGCGAGAGCCTGTGTAAAAAAAATAAAGAGCAAAGACCTACAGAGATATATAGCGAAGACTGTCTGGATAGAACAAAAGCACGCGTAAATTTTCATTCCACAACTTTTCGTCGACAGCGGACTCGCCACGGAGCCTTAATGTATGGCGGCGTCTGCGCACGTGATCAACCTTGCTCGGCATAACACGCGAAATTGCGATCGCTCACTTGAGCTGGCCCGAATGAAACGTCTCCCTACTCGGCTGGCCACGAGACGCATTATAAGAGCGAAACAAAAGCAAAAAAAGAGATTATCCCTGTCATACAAAAGAAAGTTACGTGGTTGTTTGATAGGTTGAACAAAATGTGAGAATCAAACTTTCTACTTTGTTGATTCGAAGGCCTTCTCGCAGAGACAAGCAACATTGCATGCACGTCGTATAAGAAGAAAGAACCTGACCACACTTTCGATCTTGTTGTTGCTTTAGTGAAAAAAGAACTGGACCACAATTTTTCATGAAGTTTGTCACGCCGGCAACGGAGAAAAGGAAGACGCGTAGAGTAGCCACAGGCTTTTTGCGAGGTGGAAGTAACTCTTTGCAAAAGAGGAAATGGATGCTTCTATATTCGTACTATGTAGCTCCTCGCGGTATACTTGACAGTGCACGTAAGAAAAGCTTATTGATGTGGGCTGTTCAGTGTGCGAGAATGTCCGAATACGTAACCACTACCTGTATGAGATTTATTCTACGCAATGACTTCCTTTCTAAGATTTTTTAACGAAATATTTGTCGTGCAGTGAAGCTGTCTGTATATAAAGCTTCTGGCTAATCGCGCCCGCGGACAAAATGAGGTACCCGTCGTTCCTTCGTCTCTGGTACCCCCCCCCCCCCTCCACCTATAGAGGAGACCCACGCTGTGTGTGGAGGGCGCTGCAGGTGAACGCGAGGAGAAAACTCGTTAGTCGAATGCTCACCTCTCCACTGTCCCCCTACAACTGCCTTGAAAATGCGTTGCTTTGTTCGCACTCTGCACGCATTCTGCACGTGTTTTTTGAGAGTTTCGCATCACACACGGTTAGGGTGTACACTCTTCAGTGCCCGCCACGATAACGGCGAGATGTCGCTTCCGCATAATGTATACAACCGCATCCGCTGGCTTGGTTAGTTTCCAGCTTCACAGTAGTGAAATGGGTGGTGCGGTCGTTTTGCATTGCAATAGGCTCAGACTTAAGTCTCTTTTCGTCGTGTAACTATGTACCAATATACCTTATAGAGTAGACAAGGAGATGACTGCTACTGTAGCTCAGTGGTAGGGCATCGTACGCGTTATTCGAAGGTCACAGGTTCGGATCCAGTCGGGGGCAAGTCATCTTTTCTTCCACTTCTTCTTCGTTCACATTTACATTACAATTACTTCAAGTAACAGCCCCTATACCTTCCCTGGCAGTATTGTGTGTTAGTTCTCATTATTGATGTGTCTAACAAAAAAAAAACGAGTCTTTAAAATTTACACTTTTCTTGGTTTCTAGAGATCCACTCATGTTTGTCACGAATAAAAACACGGATAATTTCAAGGTCTCGTTTTTCTTGGTCTTGTTTTCGAATGAGCGTACGCAAAGCTCTGCGTACGCTATCCCCTGTGGTCTCTGGCACTGCGCATGGGTCATAACGCTAACCCCGGTTTGTGATTGCGGTACCCCACAGGAAATCTCCACTGTAGCGTGCGGCCCGCAAAGTGACTTAGCGGCGACTCGCGCGTGCGTTAGCGTTTGCGTTATACAAACGCAATATTCTAAAACTCGTCCACACGCAAGCGCTAAGTCCGCAACGCCCGCTAACTTAGCGCACGGAGAGTGTGGGGGATGTTGTATAGTAATTATGATGTAGTAAATGGGAAGAAAGTGAAATTGACAAAAAGATAAGTTGCCGCCGGCAGGGGCCGAACCCGCCACCTTCGCTGGTTGCGCGTTCGGTTTCTGCCGGCAGCAAATTAATTTTGGCCCACTTTACTTCCTTCACGCTTGCTGTCATGAACTGGTCACCGGCTCCATCTTCTGGTACAGCTGTGTGGGATCTATCGCGTCCTGGCACGTCAAGAGTGAATAATCGTGCAAATGACTACGTTCCTGAACCACCCACTGCAGAGAGAACGTGAATTTCAACTGGTCTGTCATGATCTCAAGTGTCCATTAGAAGCAGCACGAGTAAGAGGAAGACACCACAGAAGTTTAAGGACTGCCTTGTAGATAGAAACGTTTTCTTTTTTCTTTTCTCTCACAAAAGCGCGTATGTCACTGCCGACTGTAGCGCCATGATATGACACGTGTTCGGTGGCCGCCTCAGCGAAGACGATCAAGATAGAATAAATGATGAGGAATGAACGACCACTGATGTGTCTTAACTGATGTGCACGACACAACATCCCTCTACTATCCTTGGCGTTACTGTCTGTTAGTTATCATTATTATTGTGGCCATAATACCCTGATCCGGTGAACGTGGTCCATGAAATGAGTGGACGCGTGATTGCGTCTCCACTCGTACTTTGCATAACCGAGAACCTTCTTGCGTGTACGACCAATGGACGCTTATCCGTGTGACATTATGCTGAAAATATATGTCGAACGCGCAATCCACTTATTTAATATAGACGCACTGGCACACTGGAGCGAGGGTATTAACATTGTAAAAGAACTTGTTGTTGGGCTAGTTGGTACAATATTCCTGAAAGTTATTTCGAGCGCGCACTAGGGGAACACGCCCAAAAATTAACAAAACGAGCTGACAAGTATGCGCACCTGGTTGCGCATGTCATCTCGTGTGGTTGTGACGCACTATTCTCTGGGACGAAGATTCTAGAGAGAAGCGCAAGTAATACTGCACGTGAAGTGTTAGAGGCCTTTTTCATTGAAAAAAAAAAACAAAGATCACCGTGTAAGCGCTTCTTTGCTATCATTGTTACCGAGTGAATTCTAGTTTATCGCTTTGAGGGTGTGACATTGATTAACTGTATTTACTGATAATGCTCGCTGTTGGCCTTCTATGGTGTTAGTACGCACATGTGGCATGTATATATTCAAGCCTTCGAGCTATGAATAAATCAGTTGGAAGTGAGCGCTGTGTGTGGTTGATGCCTGAGTGTGTGCGTGTGTGAGTATTTGTGTCGTGTTTTCGCACTCGAAATAATGTTTAGAAGTGTTAACATTGTGTCGCGACGCACGAGAGTAAAAGAACACTTGTGTTGCAGCTCAAGCTGATGTCACTTGGTACCGAGAAAGAAAAAAAAAACAGCCGTTATTTTAATACTGCCACACTCACTCTGCTCTTGTCGACGTGCAGGGGCTTTAGGTGAGGGTCGAAGAGCAACGTGTTCGGGTTCAGGTTGACAGGACTTTGACGCCGACCCTTGCTGCACAGGTTCCAGTCCGGGTTCAACAGGCCCCAGAAGTCGGGACCTGGAAGGAGAAAAAAAATGGTAAATTGGTTAACAAGAAGTTTATTACAATATTCACTCAACTATGCGTTCGCAACTGTGAAGATTGCAACCCATTTCTACAAAAGGGAAGATATATTTGCGCATGTTGGTAGTTCACGTAGAGAGACAGGCTTGTCCGTATCTAACGCGCTGTTCTTATTTTAAACGTATGCTCTGTAAGCGCAGTGGTAATTTTAAGCTCGCGGTGGCACGACGTGCTGCTGCTGCTGCTGCTGCATGTAGCCACCCACTTAAGCAACGCGGCGTCACCGAGTGAACGTGCATCACTTACGAGAACACGTCGAAAGGTTCTTCAAGTCTTCAAACACGCTTGAGCTTCGCCTTCAATATAGTGGAACACGTCAGCGCAAAGGAGCGCCATTTGAATCGCGTTGTCGTTCACTTGTCATGCTTTGATTATCCGTGGACATCTCAACCGTGTCGCGAAGGAATAAATGTTTGTGCTCATAATATTGGCCTCTTTAAACTGAGCTAGAAGGCGTACAGTGATTTGTTGTTGATGATGATGTTGATGATGCTCCTTGGATGATTTGGCACCTACCCACACAGAGATGTCGGCCAAGAGTCGGGCCGGTCTTGGAGACTGGATTTATTGCTATTAATATTTTAAGTGCTAATATAGGTTACAGATGCAAATATATAGTAGCGTCAATAATGATGGATCATAATTTCAGTTCAACTTTTTTTTTGCGTTACCTCCCAAATGACCAAAGATCTAATGTAAAATTATTAGCGGTTGATATAACTAGTAAATCTTCACTTCTTCACTAGTAAATACAAGAAAGGTTATAATTTCTGTCTCGTTGCAAAAGGAGCAATAAGGGTCCGCTCTGTGCATCTACAAATTAAGAATTGGGACTCTGCATTGCATTCTGGGTATTGCTGGGATCGCAAGCTCAATTAAGACAGCAGCGACATTGTTTTTTTTTTCAGGTAAGGTAACTATAATCGGTGGCTAACACACTTCTTCTTCAGCTTGTCAATGTAATACGCTTTCATTATATCTCTCAAGGTTCGGTTACGATGTCTATAATATACTGTGGTGTTAATAATACAAGGCGTACATGCACACTCATTGCAGTGCAGCTCTAAATGTGTAGTAAGACAACTTTTCAGACTCGACATATATGTTCCCTTAGCCTCGTGTTGATACATCTGCTAGTCAAATAAAAGTTTTGCCCTGATATTTGTTACATCGCGTTTTTTTTTTCGTTCACAACCAACGCCGCCGACGCCGGAATTTGTGTAATACGGTCTTTACACGTTCTTGCGTTGAACCAACATGTTCGGTGAATCGAGACATGCATGGCTGCAGTCCAAGAAACGAAAATAAGCAAACGTAAACCATCCGCAGGAATGTCTTGGATGAACGAGTCGGCACACGTGTCGTTTCGTTTCATTATTTGTTTCTCTCCCAAAAGCGAACACTTTTCTTAAGTCAAGCGATGAAGGGCAGCGGCGCCTTGGGCGTGATTTGAGCATAGAACTCGCTTCGGCTTCTCCTCCGTGAGTTGGTTCGCAAGGAAAGATCAACACCGGCCGAAGGCCACTGGAGCTCGGGTTTAAACCGGGCCACGAAAAACCAATTTGCCGCACACTGCAATCGGGAACTCGTTCATTCGACGGGCTCCCAACCCGAAACAGACCTCCAACCACCTTCCTTTCCTTCGGGATTCTTTCTTTCTTTCTTTCTTTCTTTCTTTCTTTCTTTCTTTCTTTCTTTCTTTCTTTCTTTCTTTCTTTCTTTCTTTCTTTCTTTCTTTCTTTTTTCTTTCTTTCTTTCTTTCTTTCTTTCTTTCCCTGCACTCTCGCCGCCCTCTGCCATCCCTGGTTCCGTCAACCTTGGTTCGTCGTCGCGGGCTCATTTTCGGCCTACGACCAGCAGTTATTGGGACGCTCTTTTCTTTCTTCATTTTTTAACACTCAGCACCACGCGCTTTGCCTCTTTGTACGTCTCATCAAGTACACCTTCGTCAAGGAGCTAGCTCCCTCACCCAGTCGTCACTCTTGTAAACTGCGAGAAAAGGATTGAAGTCATAAAGAAGGAAGAAGCAATTTTAGCAAGGCTCCGAGCGAAAGAATATATCTATGCTTGAAAAGAACATGAAGGGGAGAAGTAGAGACAGTGAGAAAGCCGGCGGACGAAGCCCGTAGTGTGGGCACGTGTTCTTGGCCCAGTTTGGTATGCCGCCCAACGCGTCAAGCGCAGATTGCTGGGCGGCAAGGGAGCGCGCTCGGAAGAAGCGGCCCCCTCGCCGGTCTACAACTACTTGCGCATTGGCTGCCGTTTTCTCGGCCGCAGAAGGCAATAGACGTGGCTGCAGTGGCGGAACACAAAAGGCTTCTCGCGCCGCCGGACATCGGGTGGCCAGGACGGGACATTAGGCCGGGCCGACGCGGTTAAACGGTGCCATCCGCGGCGGTGCACGATCGGTGTGCATTGCGGTTCTGCACGGTCGCCAACTCGATTAGAAGTAGAGAAAGGTAAAAGCTAAAATAGAGAGAGTTAAGTGATGAGGTCGGCGGGTGGCACTTTTGCGGGGAGATTCGATCGCCATTTCACGCGAATGCCGTGTGGAATTCGAAAGAAGGGGGTCCGGTGGGCTCTAATAGATACATATATAATAAGGCGACCCGCTCGATTTTTTCAGGGACTTTTCCTCGCTTTTTTTTCTCCCGTTTATTTATTTATTTATTGTCTCGCGGAAGTCACTTGGCCTCAGTTGACAATGGAATGAGGAACAATATGGGGTAACATGTGTAACTTCCGGGTATTCACCAAGCCTATTACACGCCTGTAATGGTATTGGCTCTTGTCTGAGCGATTGCATCTTTGTTTCTGAGTTGGCAGTGTTCTATGTGCGCATTGCGTAGAACGGCGGCGACGCTGTCACTTTGATTCCATTGAATAGTAATAAACATCTGTTTTGAAGTAAAGGTGAATATTTCCGATAGGTTTATTTATCAACTGCGACCCGAAATGGGAAGAAAAGCGTTACGGTAACAAGAGACGTCTAACGCTCTTTGAATAGTACATAGTCGTAGTGTGCATGAGGCATCATTGTATATTGTTTCACGCTCGTCTACACAAAGGCGAAATAACCGGGGCTGTGCGTAATAAAAACCAAGGTGCCATTCGGTATATAAGCTGAGACGAAACGGAGATTGGTTTGTTCCGTGACATCAAATTTGCTTTTCAATGCCCCCGTTTTTTTTATTGGTTTTTTTTTTCGAGGTTACTTCGTTTCGAAGTCTTCCAACCTCGCTCCCGATTCTTTTTGGCTTCCATGCCACCACCCATAAATATCCCTCGTCTCTCTCGTAAATCTTCTAACCGATATTCCGGGGACATGGGAGATATCTTAAGGGCTCGTTCTCTGCATCCTCGTGCAATCTAAACGCGGCAAGTAAAATATCGGACGCAGTCTGACGGTCGCTCCGTGTTCGGGTGTGCCTTGTAAGCTGTTTTTTTTTTCTTCTTCAAGCGCCCGACGCAGTAGATCCATCGAAACGGGCATTTCATCGCTTCACTCTTGTTTCATTTTCGCACTTTTCTCTAGTCTCGCGCTGATATATTTCTTGAGAGCTTGAAGTCTTTATATAAAACATTCATTATGTTAAGTACATCGTTTTCACGGCCACTATTTTTGTTTTACTCGAGCGTGTTGTTAAATAAATTCGGAAGTTTCACGTTTCATAACCACGACGTAGTTGTGAGGTAGCCTGCTCTGTGAGACTCTGGAACAGTTTAGTCTACTTGCGGGTCCTTAACCTGCGCACGCACATTCTTAAGACATGAGGGGGGGTGGGGCATGTAAACGTCGCGCCATCTATCGGCGGCAGCAACGATGTCCTGTCATAACTGAATGTTAAATAGGTGAAAAAAAAATCATACCCCTAGAAAAAAGATGGTTACAAGAACTACGCCGGGTTATAAGCATGAGAGACTCGCTGGAACATCATTATAAAATTGCAGTATTGTATACGGCGAAGCGTCGCTTCCCAGGACCATTGAACGCCGTCCATTAAAAAGACACGAGGCTGCATTGGAAATTATCAAAAAAAATGGGGAAGCTACCGAGTTTGTAGTGCGACATGGTTTTTTTCGTAATGTTCAAATAAGTCTCTCCTGTGGGGAACCGAAAGCCGTTTTCAATAACAACCTTTTCTCGTCAGATACTACTTTTTCACTATATTATTATTATTATTATTATTATTATTATTATTATTATTATTATTATTATTATTATTACTATCTTGGCAACTTCCCGTTCAGCCATGGGTGCTGTCGCTGTCAGGGCATTTCGAGAACGGTCCGCGCCGCCATGGCGGAGGCCTCTCACCCGGCTTTTAAGAACACGGCGCAGAAGACGGAAATTTAAACGCTTGCACTGCGTCTGTGGTCTACACGCATGATATCGTGACCAATGCCCCATTGTACCCCACGCCTAAGAATGGTGCAGTCTTAGCTGCCCCATTAAGAAGATGAGGTTGAATTCGGGCGTCCCTGAGCCTGGTCAGAATCACTCCTCGATACTGCGTCACGCAGTCAACATAAAGACGCCGTGATAGGGGTCTGTGACTTCGACGCCACACCTATGAGCATCCGATTCTATCCCTGCCGCGACTATATAGCAATCCGAGTAGGGCCGGAGGGTACCCTTCTCGGGTACCCTTCGGCCCTACTTTGCAGGCAACGTTGGCGTAAATCGCAGGCAACGGTTGCGGTACCCTACTCGGGTACCGCAAACGTTGCCTGCAATTTTAAAGAATACTCTCGATGTGCCAAATAAAATTATGTAATCCCACTATATATACCACATAGGTGTTTTACAACGGAACACGCCAAAGTATAAATAACTGACTTTCACTTTTGAGTGCGTCGAACAATTACTCAGTAAGTTTCCCGAAAGAAGCTTAGGAGCGGCTCCACACACATCTTGTATCGGGAACGGGTTTCAGGCTGAAGGGACGTTTAATATCCCGTCACCAAAAAACAGCGCGCGCTCACGCAGTGACAGCACCGCTGCTGCCTATCCTCCTAGGCAGCCAGATTCGAAAGTCTCGCTCGGTTATCCATCACGGCCCGGCGCCGGGAGCAGCAGCTCGGTCGCTTCGACGGCTTCCGCTAAGCTTCCTTCGGCTCCGCAGACGTCAGTATGTACAGTTGACTGCGTGGCACGACGAAGACGACTGCAGGCTCTACTCGAAGGGGGACGTTGTATTTTGCGTGGACTCAGGGCAAAATGATTAATCTCCACTTCTACGGCGCCATCTATGGGTGCCGCGCCATCGCCTAGACCCGTCACCGTTGGCGCGAGTCAGTCGTCGAAACTGGGCGGTGAAAAAAAAAGAAAACTATGAAAACAAAGTTTGCAACTGTCGTAAAAACAAGCTGAATGTGTTCTTGTCCATGGTTCCCTGCTTTGTTGCTTCGTAATGTCTAGTTACATTTTTTATGTCTACTTCGAGGAAGAAAGAGCGAATGCTTTGAGTAACAGGGGAGTTTGAAAGATATTTATGGACGGCGATTTCTCTTGCATTGTTCTATCGGTAGCGTATAGCGTACGCTGTACGTAAATGCATTAATACTGCTACGGGTCGGCTACGCCAAGTGTGGTATACGTGCTCGGCAGATGAAAGCCTCGTTGCCGGCACCTCAACGATCGGAGCTCGCCAGAAAATAATTTTGCTTGTCGGCGACCTACCTCCGTATAGTGTGTTACAGTCGTGTTATTTGTCACGAAGGGAAGTTTGGTCGCCAGTGACAGGGATAGCTGTTCGAGGTATATTAAACTACTCCTTGATCGGGAACAAACGGGGGTTTGAAGGACAATAAAGTGAAGCAATTAATCGATTGAGATTGATAAAGATACTCTGAGAACCCTGATATCTCTGTTAATAAGCTTCATCGTGTGCATGCTAATTAATAGAGAAGAAAATCATGGTCAAAATTTAGTTTTACATTTCGAGCCTAAGTTTCCACGTGGGACGTCATGGATTTCAAGCTGTATTTTTCACATTTCGGAAACATTCTCTCGATGAAATTTTGTGAAACTTGGTATGCTATGTCTACGGCCTCCTGGAAGTAGGATGAGCATCGTTTTTACCCATTAGCAACTACATATGACCAAGTACGCCATCAAGATTTATGACCTCATAGAGTTAGGTTCTAGAATCCCGAGATGGCGCTGCCAACCGCATTCTCTCTTCCTGTGTTTTCTTGCTGACCAAGCATGACCAAGCAAGGCGGAAACGCTGTAGGCCCGTGTGCTCAGATTTGGGTGCACGTTAAAGAACCCCAGTTGGTCGAAATTTCCAGATTCTTCTATACTACGGCGTCTCTCATACTCATATGGTGCTTTTGGGACGTTAAACCTCACATATCAATCAATCGTCTTCTCATGATTAGAGTAATGTTTTGGTACTGCGAAATTGTAATCCACTAAATAAAACTCTTTGTTGGCTTGGTTGGTGATTCGCCATAGTGTAATTTTGCGCAACTTGGTAATCCCTTGAAATGCTCACACATTCTCACCATCTTCCACGCGATAAGCACACACCACACGACCCTTCTCGTGTGTGAATGTGTGAGTGTTTCGAGGGATCACCGAGTTGTGCTAAATTACTTAACTTACTAAGTAACCTAACTTACATTAACTTACTAGGGCACGGAAAATAGTTTTTTCCCCTTCAGTGTTTTTTTTGAGGACAACATAGTCAAAATCAAGACGAACAAGTGGGCATGGAGGGTCATGTTGCGAGAAGACAAGGATTACCGTACAGCGTGGCTACAGCAAGCACAGGACTGGGTTTAAGTAGAGGAACCTAGAATAGACCTTTACTTTGGAGTGGGAATAGTTAGGCCGATGATGACGATTTCGATAATTTGGCATAACAGTCGAAGTAAACAAAAAAATGAGGAAGCACTTGTGGGAAAAGGTTACGACTTGAACTGGAATCCGAACTAAGAAAGCGACACCATGTACATGGTTCATTGGCAGGCATTTAAGAATCGCGTGTATAACGCGAACATCGCAAAATGCGGAGCGCTAGAGAAATGTTATATCATGCAGGGGCTTGACTAACCACTTAAATGCACTTAACACACAGAAAGAAAAACGAAGTCTAAAGTTTTTTTATGTATGTGGAGCAGGTGTGTACGTGTGTGGTCTCGAATTATTGAAGAAAAAAAAAGAAAGAGAAATGTCGACAGGCTGCTAATTTCTAAACTGACGCTGTATATTGTTGGTCTATGCTCACATTACCCGTATGCGCACACATCGCGCAAGGCTTAATGTCACGCATGATCATGCGTGACATCGGCCTATGCAACTTTGGTATAGATCCCATTATTGAAACAGCTAGGAGAGCTAAAAAATGTAGGTGGCTAGATGGACGAATAGATAGACAGATATGGTTAAAGCCGCCAAAGTTCGCTAAGAAATTAAAAAAAAAACGTCCTTCGGCTCGTTAATCAATGGCGTCGCAGTGCTCAGACCTACGGTGTATACTTTAAACAGGGCATTCATGTACACCCACAGTCTCATATTGTACCTTTTCATTTGAACGCTTTTCTGCATGAAGTGCTCTTCTATACGTTCTGGTAACAAAATAACAACATTGCGTCACTGATTCGACTCTTTCATACGTAGAGCTGGAGGGAGGGACGTGTAGCAACCCTGGTAATGCCACACACGTGCTACGATGAGCTGTAAATTACGAGAAGTAAAATTAATGCGGGATAACTGGGAGCGCAACAATGGTAACTCAAACCGTACAGGCTTCCAAATTACCCGCTTCACTAAACATGATCGTGGAAGAAAGGAAGAGAAAAAAATATCCACTGTTTCTTTGACAAACAAAAAAGAAACGGTTAGGCCATTCGAGGATGGCCCAACTATGTCAGCCGAAGGTCATGGAAGAAAACGACCCCCTTATATTGGAACGTACCCCCTCCTAAACAAGGGGATTTCCGGAGGACAAAGGACAAGCCTTCGAGATAATGGCAACAGCCGATGAACGCTATAGGTGAAAGCACCTTCAGTTACCTGAGCTCTGCGCTAGAACAATGGGACCGTATATATCCGTCACTCTTTCTTTATCCCATTTGATGAGCAGTCTATGCACGCGTCGTCTTCATCTTCTACTTCTTTTTAAATTTTTTTCCTTCCTCTTCTTAACGGCGGACAAAAGAAGCACTCTGTTCGCTAAACTCGAGAGTAACCACTTCCTTATTTTTTTTATTTTCCGTGATTTTCAAACATTGGCCGTTCTTCGTGTGCTCACCCTGTCATACTTCCATGATATATTCTTCCACCCCTTCTCTCCGGGTTTTGTTTTATACGTCTACGAAACAAAGCACAAACCAGGAGCTCAAATAAAGAGCACTCGCTGGGGGACGAAGAGACGGTGCCGCGGACAAAAGAAACCCGAGCTTCCGTTGCTACTATATAACTGCAGATGCGGTTTCCAGAAATAGAAAGAATGGGGGAGGTGGTACGGTAGAAGTATGGAGAGGGGAAGTTTTCAGCTCATTAAACCGCCTGTACCCACCTCCCCCTACAGCTCAAACGGCGCAGTCAAGACATCCGCTCGTTAACAAACCTCAGTGGCAATTAAGACGCAGGCCCGGGAAAAACTTTTTCTGCCGAGCTCTTCCCTACTACCCTTTCCACACCTTTCGTTTCGCGCCACACTGCTTCCCCAACCCGCTTCCCGCTCTTCTCCACCGCGAAATCGCTCACCAACGCGCTTCCTCCATGCTCCCTAGCGTCCCTACTCTCCCTACCAACCCTATCCTCAGTCTACCATTTCCCCTCCAGTCTCTCCCTACACACCTTCCCTCGCTTCGTCATCTTTTCTTGGGGAAATAACACGGAGAAAGTAAAACCCAATAGACGCACGATGCGTGGAAAAGGAGGGAGAAAGAAGTCAGTTAGAAGTAGAGAAGCGGGCGAGAAGGATGCGAACGGGATTGTCGACAAAAAAAAAAAAGGAGCGGGGAGGGGGAGGATCTCTCTGCGTCGTCGACTGCTCATTACTGGGCCGTTATTAAGCTCGTATTAATAATTATAACGTAAACGACATTACCCTCCAACCCGCGCTGATGGCGCGGGGTATACTCTCAAGGAGCGCTTGCAAGAGTGTCTTTACTTATTTATCTGCCTATCAGGCGTCGCGCTTTTTTCTGTTCTTTTTTCTTCTGTAGATGGCTGGCCGGTGGGCCGCGGAGATATAGAAACGTAGCGAAACGGGAAGTGGCTTTCCAGATACAGCAAAAATGAAGCATTAAAGAGTGAAGGAAGTTAACCTCTGAAGCCCCTGTTCTTTTTTTTCCTCTGGGCGAAGATATCATAACTGCGGGACGTCATAGAACAGTGCGGAAGTGTTAACGTAAGGGTAATAATAAAGCCCAGGAGTTGCCGTTGAGACGCACACAAATAACGGGTTGTTACGCAACAACACGCGAATAAATTAGGTGTGAAGTCGTGATTGAGTTTGTTGGTTCGCTTCGTGGAGTTTCACGAGAAGCGGTTTCCTTTCATTCGTGCCTCAAATATATGTACATGAAATTACCTTTGGTGGAGTGGTTGGCAACTTTCCGTTAATTCCGGTCAGTCATGGCCAATGAGACATGAACGAATATGCAGTGGAAGATGAGATATTTTAAGAATATTCGGCAAATTATGTGTTTCACAGTAAAAAAGACAGTCATTATAGTACCGCTTGAGATTTCTGGAGTCAGCTTTCTGCGTACATCTGGCGTCAGATTGCCGAGTGCGTGATTATCATGCTTGCTGTCCCACACCCCCCCCCCCTCCACAAAAAAGTGAAGACGATAAGTAATAATTATCCGACACAAAATATACGTGTCCTTCCAGATTTATTAGTAGCTTTCATGCTGTGCTGATGTACATCTGGTGCTTTTCATAGAAACGTAGGACGTCTTTTCTTTCTGCATGGTTGACGTCATCGCCTGCACCAAACAATACCATTCGTCCATCTCCCTCATTTCATCCTTTCTAGTGCCACTTCTTTGTTCTACTATTGTCATCCTCCTCCTACTCAATATGCCAGGCCTATGTGCGTTCTGGATCGGCTTATAGCGTTACAAGATAAAGGTTCTATATGATACGCACGACAGCGCCATCACGCGGCAACGTTGACAGCGTTGCCCAAACACACCGTAATGAGCAGCTTTCGAGGTACGTTGAGCGTCTTACATTGCGTGTTTCTACAAAAATTTAGGTCACCAACAATTCGCATGACAAAATGTCGTCCTTCTCTCTCTCTCGCTTTGAAATTGACTCAATCTACCTCGTTAGCGCTTCCTTGTTTTTGTAGCGCCCCTTTAACACCACTGTCTACCTCAACCTACTTATTTCGCTAAGGCACATGCTTAAAACGCAGCTTTCGAAGTCTACCCGTGATTATTGATTGCCGGGGTCCTTGTAAACATAAGCCAGCAGCAGGCCAAAAAAAGTTTAGACTTTGAGTTTCGTTCGCTACCTCAATTAGTAGCTTGAGAGTGGGCTAATAATAACGTAGTCTGCAATGCTTTTCACTTGTCTTCTCCGCATAATAGCGGTCCCGGTGTGTTGTTTGTTTGTTTAAGCGTGCGTGCGTGCGTGCGTGCGTGCGTGCGTGTGTGTGTGTGTGTGTGTGTGTGTGTGTGTGTGTGTGTGTGTGTGTGTGTGTGTGTGTGTGTGTGTGTGTGTGTGTGTGTGTGTGTGTTTCAGAGAGTGAGCGGGAGAGAGGGCATTCTTCAACAGGTTAAGTTCGGTAGAAATGGCTAGGGTTTACAGCAGAACTGATCTACCCAGCAGTTATGCTGTCGATCCTAGCGCGAAAGTGCGTCATTCGGAACAGATGACACATTGTTAATGCGAGGCTACACTCGCGCTCCGAACATCAATCGCAAGACGAGCGTCCCGCTCTGCGCAGATAACCGAGTGAGTTCCGTCCGCGTAACTTGGCTCTCGGCGTTGTTCTGCGATATTAATTTTTTATCGTCGATTCGTCACGTGCAGAGTCCGATGGACACGCAGCGTCATGGAGCACTTCGCAAGTGAACCAAACGCGCACTCGTGCCACGGGCATCTTCGTTAGCCGCGTTAACGACACGTCGCGTTGATGACTGGCTTTTTGGGCGTCGGAGCGGAAAGAGCGAGGCCCGGCTGTCGAGTGCGGTTCATCGCTCAGCGTTCATGTCACGATGCCGTTCGCGTTGTGCGTGTTGAACTCACAGCCTGGTGAATGATGACAGTATAGGGGTTAGGGAAGGCCTCTAATTTTGTTACTCACAATTACATAAAGCAGGAATAGAATTAAACCTGTGAAAGTAGGCGTGATATGTGTGTTACACTTGCTTGAAATGTAAGAACAGTATTAATTCAAATTGTATCTTAAGCTACTGAGCGACTAGTGTAGACGAAAATGCGCTTACCATATGTTCTTTGTCAACGAAAGTTACTTGAGCAACACCGTAATTTTCCATAGGCTGTTCTTGGAAATAAGCGCTAACTCCCCCGAACTCACTTCCGAGGCAGTGATGTCAGTCACACTTTGTATTACCGTTAAACAGTCCAGAAACGAAGCAATGCTTACCATTCAAAATGTCTATATATGGGTGAGGGTTTCAAGTAGTAGCAGCATGATATATTTACCTATACTACATTCGAGAAATGCTCCTAACTAATTTTGGGTGGGTCATTTACCTTATTTACCTGGCAAGATTTGTCACTTAACAAAGATCTGTTTGCAATCTTTCCATTACACTATGCCGGGGCAGTCTGCACTGTATCATGCCGTATCCATTTTTCGTGTAGCTTATTTTTCAAAGCGAAGCATTTTTTAGCGAACTTCGGCGACTTTGAGCGTATCTATCTATCTATCTATCTATCTATCTATCTATCTATCTATCTATCTATCTATCTATCTATCTATCTATCCCCTTACGACTTTTAGCTCTCCTGGCTGTTTGGATAATGGTATCAATACCAAACTTGGCATGGCATAACATGACTGCATGACGAGCATATTTAACTAGTCATAACATGAAAACCATGAGATGGCTGTCATGAATGTCATGATTTACATTTCATGGTCTTGCTGCTCTTGCGGTGGTTTCGTTCACATGGCATGTTGCAAAACTGGTGTGGTATGACATGATTGCATGGTGAACACAATTGAGAGATCCTAACAGCAAAATCATGATATGCGTGTCATGTAACATGACTACATGCCACGCTCATGATGCACTCGCAACCATTTCCTCAGCGTAACATATATTAAATTTGGTATCACGGTACGTGAATGGATGACGAAGGTATGTGACTGGCGCAAACATAATATTTATGAGATTCGTGTCATGTAAAAACATGACTACATGCCACGCTCTTGATGCACCGGTTGCCTTTCCGCTAGCTTCACTTATACGAAATTTGATATAACAGGACGTGAATGGATGACGAATGTATGAGACTGGTGCAAACATGATTAACATGACATGCGTGTCATGTAAACACATGACTACATGCCACGCTCTTGATGCGCTCGTGGCAGTTTCGTTAGCGTCACATATACCAAATTTGGTATTACGGTACATGAATGGAGAACATAAGTAAATGACACATCCAAAAATGATAATCCTGACATACGTGTCATGTCACTACATGCCTACATGCCACACTGATGATGCGCTCACGACCGTTTCGCTAGTTTCACATGTGCCAAATTTGGTATTACGTGACGTCGGTGGATGACGAAGGTATGTGACTGGTGCAAACAATATAATCATGAGATGCGTGTCATGTGACAGCATGTCTACATGCCACAGTCAAGGTGCCAATACACTTCATCGTGACACGGCGCGCATGTGCGCCGGCGTTCGTTTCGTCGCGTCACGCCGGCGTTGCCAAACCAGTCGCCGGTCCCGCCATATACTCGCAGGCGCGCACCGCGCTGCGTTGCTTTGAAGCATGCGTGTTTCAGCGCGTCCGGCGTCCCTGCGTAACGAAAAGAGACAGGCGCAGTGCTGTCTGGGCAAAGTAGTGGGTGTGAAATTCAGCATGTCGCCTTTCGCGCCGGTTGGCATCGGGCCGCGCCTACAGACGCTGGTCGCGCCGGTCTGCACCTGGCGTTAGACTATGGAGTTTTCACGTATGTTTTGCTAACGTATAGCGTCGCTGTGCCCAGCGTGCGCGCGAGTCAACGTTACGTTTGAGTATACTGAGCCCTTCATTATGCACTCGCGGCCGTTTCGCTAGCTCCACATATACCAAATTCTGTGTTACGTGACGTCAATGGATGACGAAGTATAATACTGTGCAAACAGGATAATCATGACACGCGTGTCATGTTAGAACATGACGACATACCACGTCCATAGAGTGCTCGCGGCTGTTTCGCTAGGTTCACATTTATTAAATTTGGCGTCATGTGATGTGAATAGATGACGAAGGTAAACGACACATCCAAACATGATAATCATGACACGGAAGTCGTCTACGGTATAATTTACTTTCACCTCGTAATGTAGTGGTGATTTTAAAGTAATATATCAACCTTCCTCATTCGTGCTTCGCATATAACCGATTCCCACTGTACGTGGGATCTGCCTTTTTTTTTTTGCCTTCACGTGGACGTGAAGTGGTGATAACCCTTGAGGTCTCATTGACTACTGCTAAATAGATTTACGGCAAAAAAATACAGTCATTCAAGCCTCAAATTTTAGTAGATATAACTCTATTAATCCGTAAATCTTTCCGGAGAAACCTTGAAAATAACAATGAAAATTAGGACCATACTAGAAAAGGCACCTACAACTATGCACGCCATTGTGTAATTAAGTTTATAAGGGGGACACATATCACTTTTGTTATCTCATTTACGTCAAGTCAAGTTGTCTCGTTCTTGAGACCACTCACACAACTTGATGCAGCCCTTGGCGTCTTCTAGTTACTACTACTTTTTCTCTCCTCCTGTTTGTCCCCGTTTACATCCCTGTAGATATACTTGCCCCTTAAACAGGGTAGCAAGCCAACATGCACGCGTGGCTAAGCTTTCCAACTTTCCAATCTCTCCACTCAGACACAAAGGTTGCTTCTGACCAACAACTCTTGAAGACACACAGAACCACTTAGTTACCGAACATCGCTCATCTACCAACTTCTAGCGACATGCTTTTGACACACTTGAAAAATAGACCTGTCTAAGTGTATCAACCAGACCACGCGAGCTTTCTATATTTCCCACGGCACTATGTTCCACTCTCGCTTTCGCGCGCCGATGCGTTCGCGCTTTCTAACGTCGATAACGGCGACCCTATGCGATTGTTTCTCAACTTCATCCCAGCGTACGAAGGGGGCTTTTAGCCGCTCCAGCTGCCACGAGAATAACGACGTAGCGAATTGCCCCGCCAGAACTCGACAACGTGGTCCTGCCACTAGCAGACAGACTGCGCTGAGAAGGGTACACGGATTGTTGATTCCCGCTGCCATCGAAGGACGCCACTTTTATACGAACACTACCATTTCTCCCCCTTTTTTCCATTTTTTCTGCTTATAACCCCAGTGTTGGTCGCACTGTTCACCTCTCGTCTTGCGGGCCAGCGTCATTAAACGCTGAACTCGACGTGACGCCGTATAGCGGCTGCGTCTGAGTGCAGCAAGGCCGCTTCTTTCAAAACAGCTCGAAGCCACCGCCGCGTTCGTCGTAGGAGAAGCACGGGGCGCGCGGTCAATTGCGACGTGAAACGCAGAGCACGCATCGGCAGTAGCCGAGGTTTAATGGGGCGAGCGCGCTCCATGTGGAAGAAGCGGTATACATTGAGGGTGGCGCATTATACCGTGGTGGCCGCGGCGACCGCTGCTGGTGACGCGAGTTTGTCTTCGCTCTCCGGCGCACCGTAAACCAATTCGGTCGAGCGTGCGTGCAAGCTGGCAGCCGTGGATGCGAGAGACGACAGGGCACCCTGTCTGGGTCGCAACGTCATTTTTTTACCGAACAAAGAACATTCTCTTATTCTTTTCACTAACTACAGTGAGTGGGGAGGTGCATTCCTCCGCGTCTAACGTTGTTGTCAGTGTCGAAACGAGGTCATTCTCCCCCCTATTTTGCGTAAGTCTCTCATTTCTGTGCCAGATTGCGACTTGACCCATGTGTTTGGCATAGAATAACTTTTTTAATCTTGTTTCAGCGAAAACGATTTGTTCTTTGCGGCACACGTTCGGCGAAGTAATTCATGAAAATACCGCTGCAATTATAGTATGTCAGGCAACGTACCGTTGCGAAAGTTTTTCTATCAATTTCTTTCGAGCTGTTCCAACTGGTATTATTGGAAAACACGAGAGAATACTTGTGCATCTGCAGCTGAATGTAACTCAGCCGTATGACTTTCGCTTTTGCGGAGACGTTAGCGCTAATTCTTGCGCCACGATACTTTATGTATTCCGTCGCTGCTGTGGCACGTGTTTATGTACTGATCAATCTTTGTTTCTTGCTTCTTATTGCATACAAACGGTGAAGGTTATTCTTTAGACAACCTTGCAACACTTCAAATCTATGAACATTAGATCGGGCAGTCGATGGCCCGATACGACGAGCCCACTTTCTACTACATCACCAACCCAGTGCTCCTCGACATCGCTTTTTCAGTCCTGTTCCACTTAGACTCAATATTGAACGCGCATTTCGTATTTGCAGTCACGTGATGTGAGCTTTGTTACATTAAAGCGAGAAAAAAGTCGAAAGAGCAACGAAAAGCAATGACTTTTTTTTTCAAGAGCCGCAAAAGAGTACAAATCAAGCAGAGCGAATTAAACTCAGGAATTAGCGCAATGAGCAAAAAAGAAAGAGGGACGATAGATAAAGTGTATACGTGGGAATGGTTGGGATAGGTGAAAGAGATATATATATAACGCAAGACAAAACAAACCACAGCAGCCTCCTCGAAACGAAAACTTTCCTCGGGGAGAGAATGATGCGGTGAAGCAGAATACGGGGAGAGCCGAGAAAAAAAAGAGAGAGAGAGAAAGGGTGGTGGAAACATAAAGTTAGCGGAGAGTAAAGCAGGTAAAAGGATGGTTGGGAGAGGAGGTTTCGAAGCGAGCAGAGAGAGGACTGAGGTTCAGCGGCAAAAAAAAAAAAACATCCTGGGCTGCAGCGCAGATGTGGCGATGTAGAAAGGGTTTCGGAGTTAGCGCCGAGAGATTTAGTGTGGCGGATGGGATTCGGTCACCGGCGCTGGCGAGCAGCGAAGCATCGCAAGCCGCGAGGAAGCTCGGGATGAGAACGAAGTACCGACGACACCATGACCAACCACATTCCGGGGGAGGGGAAGGAAGGTGCGCAGTCTAGGCGCCGCGCGTAAATAAATTCCCCCTCGGTTGCCAGAGGAAGAAAGGCGGCAGAGCACAACCTCTTCCCAGAGTGCGTCTGCGGGTGCGCGCGACAGAGACGAGTGTTAATGCGTGCACGCACACAAGCCCACGTGGAAGCCGGAAGAAGCACGGGAGAAGTTCAATTCTTCTTCCTCTTCTCTCTATACGCACTCCGGCTGCACGCTCGCTACAATGCCAATACGGCGCGGACCGAGGATGCACCAGCGGCGTCGACGAGTTGGAGCTGAATTAAGTTCAAATAACGTGCCAAGTACGCAAAGCCTACAGGATGAAGGAAAACGCGCTCCTCTCCTTTATGAGACAAAACAGGGCAAACAAAAACGCCGAATAGAAGGCACACAACGCCTCGCAGTTAGTCGACGCAAGAAAGAGGAGCTTGCTTGGGAAGTGGTGTGCAGGCAACGGAACGAACAAAGTAATACCGAAATAAAGGCGGGAGTGAGGTGGGCGTTCGCTATAGAGCCAATGAAAACCAGCTGAGGGTGAATCTATAGACGGCTTCGAGTTTAGATCACCTTGAGTCTCCTTTCCTTATTCCTATCGCACGAGGATTACTTTTTGTTTGCGCCTCTTTGTCTTCTTTGTTTTTGTCGCTTCGAAGAGGAGACTGCGTTGCCACAATTTATTGCGATGCCGTGTGTCCTTTTTTTTATTATTACTTCTCACTCTGTTTCTTCGAGAGAGCAGAAAAAGAAAGAAAGCGAACACAAAGCGTGCAAGCAGAGAAGATCCAACGGGCTACGCTAGAATTGTATCCAAGAATAAAAAAAAATAAGCACATAACGAAAACGAAACTATGGGAGACGCGCGATAGGCGCGGTCTGAAGGGAAGGAATTGAAAATGGCGATACTGAATGGGTGGCGAACGGGGGTGGCAGAGACGAGTGGCGTGGCGGCAGACGGAAAGGGCCAACTTTCGCAGAGGGAATAGCGGCGCGCCAGCAGGACGGAGTCAGCCAGCTCGAAACGAAAGCAATCGGAATGCGTTCTTCGAAATTAGTTGCTCTTGCCGCTCGCACTGTGGCGCGGGTTCCGCACCCCGGATACGGCAGCCGACGACCCCCCCTTCTTCACAACATTGGCTTGGCGGCCGCTCTAATTTTTGTTCTCTACGCGACTTCTCTTCTTGTTTCACTCGAGAAAAAAAAAAGCGAGTTGGGAGGTGCAGGATTGGGCTTCGATGCTGGCATTGCGCGATCGGCGTGCCTCTCAATGTGTGCACGGCACCATCAGTGGCGGGGCAACGAGCGAAAAGCAATAAGAAAAGGAACTCCGGGAGCACAATTGTGTGCAGTGCCCTGACGCGATGCGAGTGAGAGAGAGAGAAAAACAAAGGAAGCGGGAAGAAGAGGTGAATAAACAAAACAGAAAAAAAAATAAACGGTGGTTGACGATGCCGCCAGTGAACGCATGCCAGTAAAGAACAGGTGGCGCATGCTGAATACGAGACTTCTCTGCAATAGCATGCCCCAACTAAAAGCACCCGACCACGAGAAAGAAAACATGATGATAAGATGTAAAAAAGATGAAATTCAGTTAGCTTCTCTGGTGAATGCTCTTGTGTGTACACTAACTCGTATTCTATTATTATTATTATTATTATTATTATTATTATTATTATTATTATTATTATTATTATTATTATTATTATTTATTAAGGTGCATGAAACACTGAGTAATACCTATCTTTTGTTAAGCTCGACACTAATGAACATTTGTAAGGTAACTATAAAAATATCTTGAAGTAAGATATCTACTACAGATTACCCTGCTCAGACAAACATAGCCTACTCAAAATTGTGTATTTTTGTTAATAGCTCATATTTACTTTTTTTCTTTCTAACTTTTTACTTTTTTACAATAAAAAGTATTCGCGCAGTTTTCGTCAAAAGGTTTCGGTACGCAATCTTTGCTAATCCCATTGGGTATGTGCCATAGTTGTTTTTATAATACGAACAGAAGAGCAAAAGAAAAAGTCAAGGCAGCTTTGCACTATATTGCAGCCAAGGCTGATGGAAGCAAGGAGCTGGGCATCCTTCTTTGTTTTTATGCAATCTTCTCACTGTTTCCTCTTTTTTTATATTTTGTCTTTTTTCTTTTTTTCTCTTCATTGCTATTTATTTCTATTTTGCTTCCAGTTTTTTTCTTTCGTTTGCCCTCTTTTTAGTCTTGCTTGCTTCTTGATTTTTAGACGTGGTTTTTCCTGAATCATGCCAAGCGGCGACTCCATAAGAAAGTATACGAAAGCGCGGACCGTGAGTCTATTCAACATGAATCTATACCAGCTCGTCCAGTACACACTTTTACATTACTTAATGAACAGCAGTCTCGGGAGAAAGCACAGCTTTGCGATAGGGTGCAAGAGAGTGGAAGAAGTAAAGGACGAGTTGGGACACGTAGTAACCATGGAGTCGATTCATGACAGCGAAATAAATAGGAGAATAAGGTTGGAGTGGGGCGAATTCGGCAAGCATTCTTAAATCATGAAGGGTGGTTTACCACTATCCCTCAAGAGGAACGTACGTAACAGCTGTATAATACAGGTATATATACATACGGAGCAGAAATCTACAAAGATGGTTCAACCTGAATTGAAGACGATGCATCGAGCAATGAAAGGAAAATGGTGAGAGTAGCATTAAGAAATGGGAAGAGCGCCGAGTGGATCAGGTAACAAGCAGGTCTCAAGTGAATAATAGAAATCAAGAAGAAATGGACATGGTGGGGCACGTTGCGAATAAGGTGTATAACCACTGGTCATAAAGGGTAGCTGACTGGATTCCAAGGCAAATGCGCAAGGGGGAACAGAAAGTTAGGTCGGCAGATGATATTAAGAAGTTTGCGGGCACAACTTGGCAACAGCAAACATAGGACCGGGTTGACTGGCCTTTGGCCTGCGGTGGGCGTAGTCTGGCTGACGACGATAACGATTATGATGATGGTTATGCGCATTCTGTCCATGCGATTCAAATATGTGATTTACGAGGGGTCGATGCATAGACAAATAATTCAGTACAGTGGTAAAAGCTCGCTTCTGCACGAAATCTCTGGATACAAGAAGCAAGCGAATGTAGGCAGGCCAGTTAAATTTCTTATCCCTTTTAGAATCAGTCTTTCTCCTTTGAGAACATTAATAAACGTCGTATTATCATTATTTCATTTGAGAGACATTGAACTTCAACTTTCCGCCGGATTTCAAAGGAGAACTTCTCGCTATTCGTCTTGTCAAGTTGCACTTGTGATTCGTAATATTAACATTAACCTTGATTTTTATCTCCATGCCATCGAAGTTAGGCACATGCCACCACGCGGCTACAACTACCCGCTCTGGTATCTATCGTATTCAACTAGTTGGGCTGAAAATGTCTGCATCTTAGGCCTCGTATGCACTGCATTCGTTTTTAAAGCCCCTAGCTTCTCTATGACCACCAGTAAACTAATGGCTTTGCCAGCTAGCCTTGAAGCGAAATATTTCATTACACAATATTCATAATGGTTGTGAAAACTGTCCAACTTTTTACGAAACATAGAGGGCTTGAAGGAGTGACTGCACTAAATCATGCTATGGTACACTACCGACATGAAGTCTTTCTAGGCTTATTGACACTTGAACTTCCTGACGCACTGAGACTGCATTAAACATGACGTGCGCTAGGCACAAAGAATGTGAAGGCACAATGAAACACACTACGAAAATGTGCGGTCATATCGTTCTAGTTCTCACAGTACGCAAATGGTTTCACGTTTATTTACAGAGGACATGAAAGAATGTCAAATCAGAAGCCCACAGTTCTCATTGCGCGTCACTCAAACAAATAGAACGAGCATCGCAGTCGCGTCCCTGCTCACATTGGAGGCATACCGGGGGCGCCAGGAGCACCAGCACCAACTGCACCCGCATCGTTGGGCACCATGCCTGCCGGCAGTCGAATCTCGACAAAGTCTATCTCATCCACAGGGCCCATCATTGTGTCCTCTGTCCTGGTGCTAGTGACGCGGATAAGCGTAGGCTGCGAAGCGTTAGTCTTCAGAGAACCCGAGCCTGTGGGTGTTGCCGTCTTAGTAGTAGTAGGGGCGGAACTGGCCCCTGAGCTGGCGGCGCTCGAACTGGATTCGCCCTCAGGTTTCGCTCCCTCGGCGCTTTTCTTCTTTTTCTTCTTCTTCTTAGACTTCTTCTTCTTGGACTTCTTCTTCTTGGACTTCTTCTTCGACTTCTTCTTCGACTTTTTCTTCTTCTTGGACTTCTTCTTGCGCTTTTTCTTCTTCTTCGCGGCGGCCATTACTGCCACTAGGGTTGAGACTATGGCTGTCACCACGAGGAAGAAAACGAACGCCAGTAGAGAGTCGACGAAGCCATCGCAAGTGGCACTCATTGTCTTGTCCACAACGTTGTAGATGGGACCGCAGCTACCAATGTGTTGGTCAATGGTAGGACCGTGTAGGTACTGCGTGTAGTACTTGGGCAGCATCGTGAGCAGCATGCGGCGGTAGCTAGTCGCCGCCAGGCGCTCGCCGGCGTCCTTCAGGTCGACCCTGTCCATTTTCTTGAGGAAAGCTGATGCTCTGCGGCGTGTACCGTCTGTGAGAGCGCGCTCCTTGGAAAGGGATACGCGCAGAGTCCTAACGAAAAAGGTAACGTTGACGTCGGTGCCGTGCAACTTCTCTACTTGGCGGTCGTGTACGAGGAACGTAGGCATTCTCTGAGCGAGCTTTAGGGTCTCTGAGTCAAGCAACGGAACTCTCGTGCTCTTGGTATCGCCATCTATGTCCTGGCGCACTTCGATGGGGATGCCCAAATCGGCCAACGTGGCGTCGCCGTGGCTGCACTTGCTCAATATTTCGCTCGGGTGTATGCCGCGGAACATCGAGGCCCGCTCATTGAGTGGCCACAATCGCACGGCCAGCATGTTGAGAACCTTGAACGATCCCTGCCGGTACGAGTTGCAGAGGTAGCATTCGCCTACGGCTCCATACGGGAATACTTGCAGGGCAATGTACAATCCAAGCACGGCAAGCACGTAGAGGACAAAAGCGCTGTAAGCTATGGCCTTGCCAGCCACTTTGAATCGTTTGTTTGTCTCTTCGGCCTCTTCGGAAAAATCTTGTTGGGTCAACGCTACTACGAGGAACGGAATCAAGATAGCGATAGTAATAAGAAAGAACACTGGCACAAGCCCAAACAGCGTAGAGGATCCAAATCTTTCCCACCAGCCAGTTCTCGAACCGTACGTCATCAGCCTGTTAAAAGCTCTGTCCAAGCCTTTCAGTGTTTCTTTGAGTTCCTCTTCCGCCTTTAGCTTTGCATTTTCCTGGAGTTGTTTCTTCAGTCTCTCGACAACCTTTTTCCTCTCCTTAGACGTCGATTTTTCCACCTTGCTGGCTACGAGGTCACAGAGCTGCTTTCGGTAGTCATCTACTCGGGCCAAACTTTTGCTGGCGCGCAGCAATCGGTTGCCCTGTGACTTGACTCCATCTTTCACGAAGAGCATGCCAATCTGCTTGACGCTCTCCGCACAGTCGGTCACATTGAGGCCGTTGCGCAGCATCAGGTCCTCGTGCACACGGGTCTGTATAAAATTGCTGAAGGATTTTTTGAAGTCACCCTCGAGCTCCTTCAGGTGGTGACGTTTCTTGCGGCTGGCGTCCGCCACTTTTTGGTTGATAGTGTTCGTCACGAAGGCGGCCAGGTCTCGGGCCGCCATCTCCTTGACTAATGGCAGGGAGTCGATCGAGGCGCTCAGGTCACTACTGGTCTCG
The DNA here is from genome assembly GCA_013436015.1 of Rhipicephalus annulatus. Classification (NCBI taxonomy): domain Eukaryota; kingdom Metazoa; phylum Arthropoda; class Arachnida; order Ixodida; family Ixodidae; genus Rhipicephalus; species Rhipicephalus annulatus. Next base: position 407,309 of record WOVY01009949.1, read on the forward strand.
TACAGCAAGAAGGCGAGCACGAAGGCGACAACACCCTGCAGGAGCATCAAGGCTACAGTGACCGTGTGCGCTGCCTTATACATGGGCGTCACCTCCTCGTCCACTTCCTCTTCCTCCGCATCACCGCTGTCTCCGCCGAAGTAGCCCACCCAGCTTCCGGCCACCACGACAATGCCACCTATGGCGATGACGGCCATGACTACGTTGCCTACCTGCACGACCGAGCTGATGCCATGCTGGTAGTTGCTCAGGATGTCGAGGAAGCTGTTGGGCTCACGCGCCAGTTCCAGGAAGAAGTTGATGTCCCGGGGCCGGTTCTCGAGGCGGCCGAGGAAGTTGCGCATGTAGTGGACGGGCGCCTGGTAAGGGCGCACCGGGTCCACGTTCATCGTGTACGGAAGCTGCTCGGTCAAGGACGCCGAGGGTGCCTGGCCAGGCCCGGACAGTCGCCGTGCCTGGAGAACCAGGAACAGGGCCATCGAGGCGAAGGCGCCCAGCGCCCTGAACATCCTCGCTGACCCTTATTCCTCGCTCTCTAGTGGCGCATGACCTGCAGCCCGAGCTCGCAGCCCGAGCTACTGTGACCGCGACCCACTGCGTGCGCGCCGACCATGAAAAGGCGAAGTAGCGAAAAATTGATTCGCGAGCCAAAACGCCTTGCTTGCGGCATCTTCATCTTTACTGAGAATGTGAATAGGCACGTGAGCGGCAAAATACCTCTCGCGGATCATTCGCGTCAACAATTTTCTATGAGCTTAAACTGTCGATGTTCCGAAACAGTAGAAGTGTTCAAAAAGAAAAATGACATAATTATCAAAAAAAGCTTCCACCGAAACGTAGCGTAGGTTAACAATTCAGCTAGTTTTTTTTACTACATGTGATGATTATGTAAATAAAATGTAGTGGTGAACACAACGTCAGCCGTTGAGTCAACCGACCTGCGGTGAGGTTCGGCGACATGTATACATGCAGCATCGAAAATTTGACCCTTGTCAATGCTGCGCGCGTAAGCTCTCGGTTAAACTGGACTATTCGCGGCTTGCGTGCTATCTTAGAAGAATGTGCTCAACAATTGCGAAACTTTCCAAACATTCTAGCTCGGTCTGCGCCGAACACTGATCAAAGTTTTTGTAGACGAAACGCCATTAAATATAAATCAAACAACGAACGAGTGTGGCAATAAACAACACCTTGCCCTAAAGGTTTTCGGTGAAGAAAGTTTATAATCACTTTGCAGGACATTTCATTTGTGAATCCGGTTTACCAATGGGAAAATGCACTTACGAATGCAAAGTTTTTGGCGTTAGACGCAGCCTAATGAATATAAAACCGAGTACTTTTCACGTTGGGTGAGTCAGTTCGTAGCTGAACAAGCTAATGTGATACGACGTAACCTAACAGTGAGAGCAAAACGAACAAGATAAAAAGAGTGCCTGACTTCCTCCTAACATTATCTTAGTCACAGCTTATCGACGACTGTTAAACCACGAGGTATCTTGTGTCTGCAAATCAGTGGTTGTAGCATTGCAACCCCGACAATCAATTAACCGCTACTTATCACACAGCATTGGCATATTGCCGCCGCTAAACACAATGCGTTGCTTCTTTTAGTTTGCCTCAATTTGTATTATTTGTTTATGTCATTGTTCTGCGAGAAAGTCAGCACATTCTCGCATTATGTCGGTGGTAAGCCCTACAAAAAAGACTGCGTTTTCCACTGGCCATGGCTCCAAGAAAACAAAAGAAACAAACACGAAAAGAAAAACAGGCAAACATTGCAGCAGCCGCGGAATCTCCCACCACGATAGGGCTGCTATGGAGGACACCTGCAGCTCCATTAGGCCCGCACACATCGTAGCGAGGCACGCCTGAGAACCAGATAGCGGATCCCAATTAACTGCGAGATGGCTTTTATCTCATCTGACTCTGTGTCCTGCGAGTTGCACGCGAGATGAAGAGAGAGAGAGAGAGAGCGCCAGCGTACTTGGGGGTGGGGCTGCTCAGGCTGTGACCCAGCGCAGCACCGTGAGTCCGTCCGGACTCTGTCTTAATTACGGAGGCGCGCGACAACGGCACGGCGCCGGCGTCCCATCTGTGGCGGGGGCACGGTGTTCGGGCCGCATAAGCGCTGCAGCTTCAACCAGATCTGTCCTCTTCTCGGAGAGGACATATCCACCGTAGCCGAATAGTGGGCACGCGATACGCTCGCCACAACGCGCTTCTCGCTTGGCTCTGAGCCTCCACCGTCAAGCAGGAAAGCGCGGTGTTTATACGGCCGTGGAGCGGGTCGCGTGCCTCGAGGGGGAGAAGGGAGAGGGGAGGCTGTCGCGATGGCCTCATCAATCTCGCAGAGTCACGCTTTTGTTGTCGAGACCAGCGCAGAGTGGAGAAGGGGCACCACCTTCTTCACCCCCCTCCAGGCCCTCATACTGCACGTGGGCGTCTCGAAGAGAGACGCGCCCATGGCGATAAGCTGGTTTCACCATATTCTATTCTTTATTCCGTCCCCTTACGTGAGCGTCGCTCCTTGGTTGTCTCGCTTTCTCTTCTCCGACCGGCTACTTTCGCTTGCTTTACCTTCGGCTTCCGCGTCGCGGCCAGAAGAGGGTGGAGACCTCTTGGGGTGGGAAGGAGCCCTTCCGTCAAGATGTCGGAACACCTGGTTCTTCCGGAGCCACGCAGTAAACGTGAAGAATTAGGTTAGGTGTGTTGCGTGATGAGCGTCATCATGGATCGCACGTCGAGAGAACAAGGCAGAGGGATAAGAAACAAACACAAAAAAATGTCGGATCCCACGTACAGTAGGAATCGATGATATTCGAAGCACAAGTAAGAAAGGTTGATTTGTCACTTTAAAATCAGCACAACGTTACGAGGTGGAGATAAATGATGCCGTACATGACTTCCATGTGATGATTATTGTGTTTGGATATGTCGTTTACCTTCGTCACCTATTCACGTCACGTGGTAGCAAATAGAGTATATGTGGAGCTAGCGAAACGGCCGCGAGCACGCTATTAGCGAGGTATGTTGTCATGTTCTTACATGACACGCGTGCCAGGATTGTCATTTTTGCACCAGTCATGTATTTTGTCATCCATTGACGTCACGTAACACCAAATTCGGTATATGTGGAGCTAGCAAAACGACCGCGAGTGCCTCATGAAGGGCCCGTTTATATACTCCAATGTAGCGTTGACGCACGCGCACGCTGGGCACAACGACGCTACGTTAGCAAAACGCGAGCACTTTATAGTCTGACGCCAGGCGTGACCAGCGCGACCAGCGTCCGTCGGCATGGCCTGACGGCAACCAGCGCAAAATTCACGCCGATGCGTTACCCAGACAACACTGCGTCTCCCTCGTTTCGTAGGGACGCCGGACGCGCTGAAACGCGCATGCGTCCAAGCAACACAGCGTGGCGCGCTTCTGCGAGTACATGGCAGGACCGGTGCAAGGCGTGGCAACGCCGGCGAGCACGTGCACCACGTCACGTCGAAATGTATTGGCGCCTTGACTGTGGCATGTAGTCATGTTCTCACATGACACGCACCTGATGATTATCATGTTTGCACCATTCACATACCTTTGTCATCCATTGACGTCACGTAATACCAAATTTTGGCATATGTGAAGCTAGCGAAACGACGGCGAGCGCATCATGAGTATATCATGTAGTCATGTTGTTACATGACACGCATCTCATTTTCATCATATTTGCACCAGTACCATACCTTCGTCATCCATTCTCGTCCCGTAATACCAAATTTGGTATAAGTGAAGCCAGCGAAACGGCCACCAGCGCATCATGAGCATGGCATGTAGTCATGTTGTTACATCACATGCATCTAATGATTATCATGTTTGTGCTAGTCACATACCTTCGCCAACCATTCACGTACCGTAATACCAAATTCGGTATATGTGTCGCTAGCGAAACGGCCGCGAGCGCATCATGAGCGTGGCATGTAGTAATGTTGCTACATGACCCGCATGTCACGATTTTCATGTTAGGGTCAGTCGCTTGTGTTCACCATGCATTCATGTCATACCATACTAGTTTTGCAACATGTCATGTGAACAAAACCACCGCAAGAGCAGCAAGACCAAGAAATGTAAATCATGATACTATTGACATATATGTCATCATTTTCATGTCATGACTAGTCAAATATATTCTTCATACAGTGATGTTATGCTATACCATGTTTGTTATCGATACCATTATCGAAATGGCCAGGCGAGCTAAAAGTCGTAGGCGGCTAGATAGATAGATAGATAGATAGATAGATAGATGGATAGATAGATAGATAGATAGATAGATAGATAGATAGATAGATAGATAGATAGATAGATAGCTAGATAGATAGATCGATAGATAGATAGATAGATAGATAGATAGATAGATAGATAGATAGATAGACGGACGGACGGACGGACGGGCGGACGGACGGACGGACGGACGGACGGACGGACGGATGGACGGACGGACGGATGGATGGATGGATGGATGGATGGATTCAAAGTCGCCGAAGTTCACTAAGAAATGCTTCGCACTTAAACGGAGCGTCGCAGATAAATAAAAAAAGGAACGAGACCGGTGGTTGTCCGTCACACTTGCCCCGCTATTGATGCTTTGGGTCTGGAAAAATTTGCCGCCTATGAACCTTTTTTATGGACAGGAGGATTCGCTCCTTTCTGGACTGTTGCAAGAGAGTACGACAGCCAACGTCACAGCCTCGGCAGTGCACTTTTTGGGGGGCCGAGCGCACTAACAGCCCAGAGAGGACTATGGCAGCGCCTAGGAAGCCTTGAGTGAAAAGGTTGATTAAAGGTATTCAATGCGCTCAAACCGCATAGGCGCTGGTATTTTGAGTGGATGTCATGGTGAATTTCATGCATGACGTCTCGACACATTTCGTCACGTAGACTTTCACAGCTGTAATGGCTCACTTTGCATACGCGAGTGCGTGTTAGCATTTGCAGTGCGTAGAGCGCACGTGTATAGACGCACAGCGCGTTGGTGAGCCTTCCGTGCGTTCGCGCGGGAGGCTCCCCCGATGCGTTGTTCTTGAAGGCAGCTTCAGTGCCAGTTGTCACGTGAACATAGCGGACGGTCGAGCATTGAACAGGTCGTGCTTTGAACTCGGCGGAGCCTACGTGCCGCGACGTCGCTAAAAGCACCCCAGTATGTCGACGGCGCTTACCACTGTTTGAAAACATGAAATTATGATACGTGGGGTTTAACGTCCCAAAACACCATATGTTTATGAGGGACGCCGTAGTGGAGGAGGGCTCCGGAAATTTCGACCACTTGGGGTTCTTTAACGTGCACCCAAATCCGAGCACACGGGCCTACAACATTTCCGCCTCCATCGGAAATGCAGCCGCGAAAACATGAAATAAGTCTATACGTTGTGATTATTGTATATATGTGGCTGCTGGCGCTGTCGCCGCCAGCCACAAATATTTTGGCACAAGATTTTTAGCGCAGAGGAAGCCAAAGAGCGCGTAAGCTGCGGTTTGAAGTTTTACCATACCACTTCTTGGACCTGGCCGCTTACCAATTAATTGTACCGGCAATTCATAACAAAGCCCAAATCCATAAGTGTCAGGAAACACATAAGTGGAAACTTTCGTGAGTGATCCTACAATTGTGTATTCAGAAAAAGGAAGGGTAGATGGAAACAGTTGTAGAGATGAAAAATTTTGCGAACACGGGCCGGGTGTCGTTTCGACAAGCGGACTCTTGTACGTGCAGGTGTCATACCCCTCTCCTCGAACCGAAACAAAAGATGAAGATAAGGCAAGCTGTGGTGAAAGAGAAAGAGGGGTCAACTGCCGAGTGGAATGCAGTTGCAGCGTGGCACTGCGCCGTGCTCCCGAGCGGGCTGCAGAAATTAGGTGCCTTTCTCCTCTTTTAACCCCTACCACCACCACCCCACATAGACAAGTCCGCTTATCGAAATGTTGACTCCGAAGACACACCATCCTCAGTGATTTCTTTGTTTCAACTATGTGTGCGTATGTTTCTTACGTAGCGTGCAGTCGGCGTCGAAGTATTAGGAGCCACGAAATACAAGAAGAAATCAAATGGCAGCATATCCACGGAGTGAATGATGGAGAGTGGGGCGAAGAATTCGTCCGTCCATTCGTTCTTGCTTCCGTCCGTCCATGCGTCCGTCAGTGTGACCGTCCATGCGTCCATCAGCCCGTCCGTGCGTGTGTCTGTTCGTGCGTCCGTCCCTGCGTTCGTCCATGCAGCCGCCCCTGCGTCCGTTCATGCGTCCATCCATGCATCTGTCTATGTGTCCATTCGTCCATCTATTCAACACTCCAAGTACCACCATCTCGCATCTTTTCATCATATATTCCCCATATAGAAGCACCGCCATCCAGCGGACATTCCAAGGACTAAATGAGAGGTGGCACACGCACACTTTATTACGGCATGCGCTTCGGGTCCACTTCCCGACCTTTAACCACCTCGAGTTCATGGTATATACTAGTTCACTGTATTCCTGGCACTGCGGCCGAACGCTCGCTAAACCTTTCGAAAACCAAGGAGGGTTACGCCCAGCGAGTATGATGTAGCAATCTTTTTCAGTCAGATAGTGCTCAATGTACTGGCAATGGCTGCTAATGGGAAATGAGAGGCGGAGAATTCGGCTTTTAATTTCTTACGGCTTGCGCTTCGTATCTACTTCCCATTTTAACCACCTCGAGTTCATTCATGGTATATACAAGTTCATTGTATTCATGGCACTGCGGCTCAACGCTCGCTAAACCTTTCTAAAGCTAAGGAGGTTACACCCAGCGAGTATAACGTAGCAACCCTTTCTTGTCAGATAGTGCTCAACGTACATGCCAATGGCTGCTAATGGTGATCGCAGCCTGCGCGTTAAGTAAAAGCCGAATGCTCCTGTCTCTCATTCCTCATTAGCAGTCATTGACATGTACATTGAGCACCATTTTTCATTGTTCAACAACGCACAGAAGAAGTCTCTCACCGGCACCACCTTGGAGGTCAAAATGGTATACTTGTTACATACTACGGGGGACGAACGGGTGCCGCTATAAGGAGCTTCGCCCCTAAAAAAACTTCCATTCCTGCTGCTCCTGCATGTATTCCTGAACCGTGGATTTCTGGCCTGTTCTAAAATGCGCTGACAACATATACTGTGCAGCTAGGTCGAATGTTGCGATAACTGGGTGGTCAATTCAGTTTCCTCAGACCTAGAGATCTCTGAATTGTGACGACAACAGTAGATGCGCATATACGAACGCCGATTCACAATGAACCTGCAACACCACTGTTCACACACACACACATACACACACACACACACACATATATATATATATATATATAATGTATATATATATATATATATTATATATATATATATATATATAATATATATATATATATATACATATATAGTCAAGTAGACCCTCCGTGAGCAGTCACGACGTGGTTTATTCGACGTTTCAGCCAGAGTCTGGCCTTAACCAGGATGAAGGTCAGACTCTGGCTGAAACGTCAAAATAAACCACGGTGTGAGCTGCTCACGCAGGATCTACTTGACTACTTATATACTCGCGTGAATAGCTGCTCCGGGCACGCCCCGACTGCTAGAATAGGAATTGTTCAAAATACAACAGAGTTATTCGCTAATATTACGGTAAGTTTGCAAGTAAGGCATCTGGAATTTGAGATTTTTTGATACAGGACGAGGAGGGCTCTAAACCTCTGTTGAATAGCTAAGTGAAGCACTGCTCGGAGTATGTGCTTGTGCCTTAGACAAACAGACCATTCTTCTCACCTTCATTACTATGAAAATAAGTCTAGAAAAGGTGCAGTGAGGAAAAAATATAGGTAGCATAAGAACACGGAATTTCTCCCACGAGGTGAACGAAAACGGGAAAAAAAATTCCCGTATAACCAGAACTAGAATGCGGCTGATAAGTCACGGACTTACTGAACTGCTATGTCCGCAATCGCGGCACTTTGTCACGGAAACCTTGAGGCAAAGTGTCCAAAGTTTGCCACGCTCCGTATAGATCTTCCGAAAGAGCCACGGAGGTTACTACGTTGTTTGTAGTTGCTACACAATGAAGAAAAGCCTGTGCAATAATGTTGGGCACGCAAGAGAGCATTCCTCGGCGTTTTCCTACTTTCCAGTTATCCTCTCGCAAATGAAACGGTGGGCAGACTGGGCGACAAGACAAAGTGGTGAGTAAGCAGGTTTTCTTAAAAACAAGAACCACGTAATTTAGGGTGTCGTTCGACTTCGGATCGACCGATCAGTGGCATCTAAACAGAAAGCGGATCGCCGAAAATTCCGAAGCACATTCACACACACACACACACAAGTATCGTTTTAGAAGCAAAGACACGCGGTGCCCCCGACACCAGTAACGTTTGCAGGATAAACAAGGACAAACAAGATCGATAGTTGAAAGAGGATGCCAAAGGTTCGAGAGAAACGGGTACCGCGGATCTCGAGTGAGTGGGGGGACAAAACGAAACAAAGGCCAGAGCGACAAGTTAAGAAAATGGTACTCGATAAAACAAAAACAAAAACAAATAAAGATAGCTAGTAAGGGAGGGGATTGGGCAAAGGTGGTTCTTTGTCGAACACGATTGCCGGTGCCTCAGTCAAATGATCGCTGCCGCCGAGTGTTCGCTTTCACTACGGTTTCGAGAATTCAGCGCGCAGTGTTTCTTTTCTCTCCGCCCTCCATCCCTTCTCGCCCCTGGTCGGGCCCTGATCACCAATTTCTGACCCTCCTCTACATCCGCGTCTCAGCCAGGTCTTGGCCCCGTTCGCCTCTCCTCTACGACATTTCCCTCGATGTGTAAAAAAGGAGAGAAAGGCGAGCGCGTTTTCTCTTTCTGAAGCCCTTCG
>WOVY01009950.1:0-10818 GCA_013436015.1 Rhipicephalus annulatus
CAACAACCTCTCGTTATGGGCACGTTTCTAGAAGCCACAACATTCCACAACGGCATCGAAAGGGCGAAGAGAGTGAACTCAAAGGGCAAGAGAGGAGGCAGTGTTCTTGCGCCTACACAAGAATCGTCGAGACGCGAACGTCGCAGGCGAAAAGCGAGAGCGGAAAGCAAAAGAGACAGCGTCACAAGATCATCGGGTGCTTTCCTCTTTCTCCACCCGGATTTGGATCCCTCGCTTCCTAGCGGAAGTCATTTAAGCCAGCCAGCGGGCTTCCTCCCCCGCTGCGTTGCACGGCAGCATTCGGCATGGCAAGCAAAGAGCAATCTCCGCCGCCTAATTGTCGATACCGGCACAGTCCTAATTGCAATTAGCGAGCGCTCCCCTCTGTTCGTCCTCGACGGTCGGAGTCAGCGCGCGGGACCGTTTAGTCTGGACGCACCGCCTTCTTTCTGTTGTCTCTCTGCAGTCCAGACGAGCTAGCCGAACCATGTACAACTCGTTTCTTCATTGTGTTCGTACGTATATCTGTGTGTACCAGCCAGACGCTGGTTCGGTTCGCTGTTTCGTGTGTCTTGTACACTGTTTTAGTTACTTGCTTCATTTATCCTTCGTGTGCTTGCTGAGTGAATAGAGCGCACTTGTCGCGATGAGTCTTTTGCTCTTTTTTTATCTGACAACAATACTTCCGGTAAGAAAAAAAGACAATAAAAATCCAAATAAACGAACTCATCCAAGATCTCTCTCTTTTTTTAATATACGTTTAAGAGATAAGAACTCAGCAAAGACTTGTTTCAGTGGATGAAAGAAGCGGATGAGGCCCTCTCAGTCATACCGTTTGGAAGAGCGAGAGGAAAGGCTAAAAATAGAGACTAATTGGCACTGATATTTTCACGCCTGCATAGACACAAATTTATAATAAACTTTATCGAAAGGGATATTAGCGTCGTATCGTGTTCACGTCGCTTCATTTTTTTTTCCGTAGAATGGCGCTATCAGAACGTTCGTTCTTTCTTGGGATTTCTAAGGTAATGCGTAACTGTTCGAGCTGCTTTGCACTACGTGGTAACGACGACATAGAGAGGCACTTAGACAATGGCAAAATTACTATAGCCCATCACATGATGAAAATGGCACACGTCGTCCCATTCGCGCAGTGATTATGAGTGAAACGCGACTTGAACGCGCCGACTTATCCTCCGTCTTGTCCGTTCAATTATGCGTATGGCTATGCTCATAACCACGGTACGACTCATTGACGATGTTTCGCCTCTATCATACTCTTCGGCGCCACTGGCGTTTACCCAACTACCAAATACGTTGCCCGCGAATTCGCACGACAAGCGCGTTTTTTTTTTTTTTGATGGTGCGCATTACATGCTCGCTATGCCTGAACATTAAATGGCCCTAACGTGTCATAATATGCGAATGGAGTTCTGCTTTTGTTGCCACGCAAATGGCGCTGATTAAGCGTAGATTTGTGTCCTACTCGAATATTCCTGTCTCTCTTCTATTTCCTTCTAACCCCCCCCCCCAAAAAAAACCACCCGACTATAAATGAAATTCTTCGCTCATCAACAGGCTATTATTATCTCTCGTTGCCAGTAATATATCTGAGAAATGATAGAAAATTATGCGAATCGTGAGAATTCGCGAATGGAACTATTGTATTTACCTTTCCAGCAGTTTACTTCCTAATTCGTACTCTAAAATTTCTGGATCGAGGTGTAGGGCAGAGAATTGTATATTTATCTCAGATGTTCAAGACCATAATTTCGCTTTGTTAAGCAAGTCACGTGTTAACTTCCAATTTTCAACCTTTTTGTATATGCGACAATCTTGGGGAAGAAAAACGAAAGATGCAGGTGACACTAAGCTAGTATGAAAAAACAACATAACAAACTTTTTTGTCTCCAAATTGAACATATATATGGATTTCAGACAGCCACTCTCCTCCACATGAGTGAATGCGGTGCTTACAAACTACAATAATATTTGTTAAGCGTCTTCAATTTCTTTATTTTAAAACAAACGTTATTCGTTCACACTTTAACGTGGCGCTTACAAACAAACTACAATAGTATGCTAAGCATCGTTGATTCATTTGTGTTGCAAAAAAATGTATTCTTTTTCACAAGCAGTTCACTCTTTCGGCTTACTAAATAGAATAGCAAATCAGCTCACCTGGAAAGAATAAATAAAAGTAACTAAACACTGATTCAAAACAGGTATTTTTCGTCGTGATCTAAGAAAACAAGCACGTGACTGCAATAATGTGTCTAACAATTCAATGAAAATTAGTTAGGAGCTTGCAGAAAACAACACTCAATAAAAACAAAGTATTTTAGTGAAAGTTGCTTGCTTTATTTATTTATTTATTTGTTTGTTCGTTTATTTATTTATCCATTTATTCTAGTCGTCTAGCCCAAATGATCAATCAGTGGTGGGGCAACAAGTAAGGCAACTGCCACTGAGCTAGAGAAACAGCAATATGCGGTGTACGGGACGTACCCCAATGTTCGAAGTTTAATGAATGATTTTCATTAACCAATGCCTATGTCAACCATGCACTGAGTAGGCCAGTATTTTGAGTTTTTAAAATTCTGGGTAGATAATTTTTGGCAGGACATGATGCCTGTTGTGCATAATCTTGAATAAAAAAAGTCCACTCTTTTTTTGCTGTTACAGCGACCGGACATGAACAGAAGGGGCCACAAAACACGAAAAAAAAAACACATTCGCGTTTTAATAATTACGCTTTCACAATACCAAAAAAAGCAAAACTCGTTCTGTGAAGATGCTCGGTATGAAAAAAAAAATACGTGGAAAGAAAACAACAGCGGCCTAGCGATACATCTTTGAAATTACCGCAACCTAACGTAATTACGTTCATACTTTTCTACGGTGTCTACTGGGACCTACATCTTCCCTAACCCGTAAAATTAAGTACATTCTGCTCTGAGAGGTCCATAGTTTTAACATGACCTTCGGGATGATTCGTATAGCATATATTGCCAAACTACGAAAAAAAATGCACTTTGAACGTAACGTCTTGGGAGGAGATTTCGGGGCGAATTAGGTAATCAACTCAGGCCTTGAATTAGAGAGAGAGAGAGAGAATAAATTGAGAAGAAAAGGCGGGGAGGTGAATATTCAGGAATTGTATCATCTGGTTAGCTGCCCTGCATTCAGTAGAGGAGAAAAAAGGTGAAAAATGAAAACGAAGAAGAACTAGACACGCGAAAAAAAAAGGCTATAGCACCCCCGCACCTTAAATTTATACCTTCTCATTGAAGCTGTGATGTAAAAAGTAACACCATTGGGATCCTGAGAGTAAACTTATCAGTGCGACATTAAATAAGGGTTGGGGTTTTACGTCCTAAAACCACCACATAATTATGAGAGATGCCGTATTCGAGAGCTCCAGAAATTTTGACCATCTGGGGGACTCATTAACGTGCACATCAATACAAGTAAACGAACCTCAAGCATTTTAGTCTCCATCGAAAATGCAGCCGCCGCAGTCGGGATATGATCCCGTGGCCTGCGGGATCAGTGCAAACTTGAGCTTCGGTTCACTTTAGTGTCTTTAACGAAACATCAGCGCAAGAAACAGATCAAAACCATAATCTCTGTCACACTTGCGTGAAACGAACACTAAATGTAAGTGAGCTTGTATTTTTTATGTTCAATTTCAGTAAGATGTGATAAGAAGGAGTGCAACTACGTTAATGCGTCCTCTTACCTGAAATTCCGTCATAGGTCCACCATTCTTCCCAGTTTGCCTAGGACAGCTGCAAAAAGTGCAAGGAAGACAGTTTAGTAACTAGGCGCCAGAAGGACACACAATAGTAATCGCATAACCTTTAGGTGGCAAAAACAACGACACAGAGACAAGAAGGACACGAAGGACACGAGCACTGTTATGTTTTATAATTAGAAACTAATGTGCCTTGCTATTTCAGTAAATTAGTGTCGGCTATAAGGGGCGATGTCACTCTTAGCTCCGAATTAACGCGCAACCCCAGCAAAAAGTTGTACCAGTGACTTGGTGATCTATGCCAACGTTAGTACAGACGATGTATATATGTATCGGGGGTATCCAACATGCGTTGAGTATCTCTTACACCTTAATCGTAAGTTCAATAAGATCATTGTTATTTAGCAGTAGCGCTGTCCTTCACTGATTACTCTTTTCAATGTTGTCTTCCTGCCAACCCGTATTTTCCGTACCTCTTCCTTAGCTGGATATTACTAGTTTATTCTCCAGCTTTTTCTTTGTGTCTCAGTACATGCTGTCCCTGCTGCTTTTTTTTGCTGTGACGATCTCTTTGGAACTAATAATGATGTCATGTCTCGTTCACTCCAAAATTCATCATGAACCCAGCACTTCACTTCTTCTGTAAAGCGTGCTCTGTCTCGATAAGAGGCTTTATTGTGGCAAACCAAACTTGCTGTACAAATGCCATTGTCTTCGTTTCAATAAAGCGTGCTTTGCCACACTAATGATACTAGTGCGGCAAAGCAAACTTGAAAGGTTGAAGGATGAAGGGTGACTTTTATTCTTGCTCTTTTTTTTCAAATAAAAGCGGCGGTTCCTCTTTCCCTTATATGACAACAAAGCATACCAATTTTTCAGTCGCGATGCACACTTTAGAGATAGTTGGAGGCTTCTATGGACAGACGGACGCATTACGTTAGGTGAAACCAGCTCAAAAGGTGTTCTTTATTTTAGGTTGAAAAGCAATAAATAATTCATGCTCCGGCTTTTACTGGCAGAAAAAAAAATGAAACATTTCTGAAAACTGAGAACTTTGCATGCATTATTTTCACAAGTTTTCTTAATCGCAGCATGCAGTATCGTCTAAGTGTCATATATCCTCTTATAGCCACATATACGTACCTCAAATTTATTTCACGCTGTCATTGCTGTAACCCTGTGTGCGGCTTTAATTCGGAATAATGTCTGCAATAGTTAAATAAGCACATGCATATTGCCCATTATAATGCTGGCGAGGGCCTATGTCATTCCACTTGCTTTCCAAGAGAGTCGGGGCAAGCCTGCGTCCAGGTCAGTTATTTTTCGCTCAAAGACATTGCGGTCATTTCATGTTCCATAGACGACACCACTGAATTAAACTTTTTGACTGCGGCAGAAAATGTATGTTGCGTGCCTCTCCGCGGTGTGGCCGTAGACAAGGTCGGTCAATTATGCTCCATGAGGAGAGGAGAGAGGGTGAGCGTAATGGTGGTGCCTGGTTTGGCGGTGGTCGTAATAATCGTGGTTGCAGTAGAGTCCAGTGCATAAACTTCTACAAGTATGCAATGCGTATAACAATATGCATTGCAATAGAAACAGACTAAACTTTCTGCACGCTAGAGTACCTCAGTTTAAATGCGAAGCATTTTTTAGCCAACTTTGGTAACTTTGAGGGTATCTATCTATCTATCATCTATCTATCTATCTATCTATCTATCTATCTATCTATCTATCTATCTATCTATCTATCTATGCTATCTATATCGATCTAGTCTATCTATCTATCCTATCTATCTCTATCTATCTAGGCGCTTACTTGTGGGTGCTCTCGTGGTCAACCCCTTAACTTGGCGTGAACCAAATTTAGCATGGGTGGGTAAGATGTTTGACGAATGTGACGCGTTAGTCAAGGCCTAGAATAATGTCACAATCTCGTCACATACATCGTCAAATGCTTCCCGCCGGACAGTGGCACATACCCACGGGCGAGTTATGTGCCGCTGTTGTGCGTGTATGTGCCACAGGTGATAGCACTTGACTATCTACCCAGGAACGACGAGAACAGATATGGGCAATTCCAACGCGTGAGTGTTAAGCAATGCCCCACATCGCTAGCGTCAACCCTACGAAGGCATAGAATAAATGTCAGTGTTAAGAAAAACCTGTCATAGGCCAGCGTTGACCCCTCAACGGATGCAAATAGTAGATTTCAGCGTCCCAGCAGGAATTGAACCCAAGCAGTCCTGCGTGACAATGAAGCATTCTACCACAGAGCTACGCCATGTGTCTCAACTACTTTTGAAATAGACGCCAATCTTCGTGAAACGTTAATAGTGGTTGCAGTGCAGCTTACCCAAATTTATAAACATTACACATTTACTTGTTTGATAAAGACGTCACGATCAGGTTAACGTCAAGTGTAGTTAGGTGCCATGCGCTGAAGTTAATTTATGTAGCAGTGGCCGGGGCCAGCATCTTCGCAAGCATCGGCGTTTCATATCAGTTTCTGGTATTGCTAATAGGCATGTTTCAATTCACATCGTTGCGCAAGTGCAAACAACTGGTTATATAAAGATCTGCAACTCTTCAACATATGTGTGTGCGTGCAACATTTGTACATTTATTTAGTGTCATTTCATGACGTGTCGCTCAATAAAAAAAATTGCGACATGCTCACCTTCCCTCCGCATGCTTTGCATAACGTCGATGCCCAGGTACGTGGGATCTGGCGAATTTTTTGTCTGTTTACTTACATTCATTCGTGCGACGCCCTACACGTCTTACTCTAGTCTTATTAGGGTGTGTATCGTGCTGGGTCATGCTGACCATGACTCATGATGCGCACTCCGGTGCGCACCGACCGATTATGCCTAATATAAGCGGCGACAATAAACCCGGCAAGGCATTGCTGCATCCTGCTTCATCGGTGACCGTCTCAGTCTTTGATCAGCCTACCTGGGTCTGATACATGGTGTCAGAAGTGGGGGTCGACGGCGGATGCTACCACATCGCTTCGCCGGGTGCCGACAATCATGGAACTACTGAAGCCACCGGACCGACTATGCCTGACAGGAAATGTTCAGAAGAACTGGCAGCTTTTTAAATAAAAGTTCGAATTGTTTCTACAAGCAACAGAGCCAGCTACACGACTGACAGAAGCTGCTAGAACAGCCAGGCTCCTGACTGCTGCTGGGGACGACGCTTTAGAAGTCTTCAATAACTTTACATTCGCAGAAGGCGAGAACAAGCAAGACTACCAGACTGTGGTAAAGAAATTTGAAGATTACTGTGCAGAGCAGCAAAACGAAGTCTACGAAAGATATGTCTTCAGGACAAGGACGCAAGATGAAGCTGAACCAGTGGAACATTTCATAAGAGACCTGCGCAAGCAAGCAAGGTATTGCAACTTCGGTCCGCTTGCTGACTCGATGATACGCGACCAAATCGTATTTGGCTCCTGGAACACTAAACTTAGGGAAAAGATGCTACGCGAGAAGGACTTGACGCTCCAGAAGGCCGAACAAATCTGCAAGCAGCAGAGCTCGCGAACAAGCAAAATCGAAGCATGGCAAGGTAACGAAGCAAGAGTGGACGCCACCGAAAAACGTTACCTACATCGCACCAAGGCCGGAAAGCTCCTGTCCAGTGCTGCAAGTGCAATCGAAGACATGAGCCTAGGAAATGTCCCGCCTTTGGCAAAATATGCCGCGCCTGCGCAGGCCGAAATCATTTTGCGGTTTGTTGCAGAAGTATGAGGTCGACGAAGTACAAGAGGAAAAGGAAGACTTTGCAATCTTGGACGTCACCGTGTGCGGAATCCAGAAAACAGATTGGATTGTTAAGGCCCAAGTTGGACAGCAAGAAGTTGCATTCAAAGTAGACACTGGTTCCCAAGCCAATTTATTACCACTGTCAGTGTACAAAAGATTCCGAACGAATCCACCCCTCAGGGCAAGTAATTCCGTTTTACGATCCTATAGCGGAAAACGCTATCATGCACTACGGAGTGACAACTCAGGTGATTACGATCAACGAGCGTCGGTGCCTTGCAGATTTCTCTTCGTTGTGAAGCGGGCCAGAGTATATTAGGTCTCGAACTGGCTGAATCGCTAGCACTTGTCTCCAGGGTGGTTGATTTCGTAACCACTGAAGGGATGACTCCAATGACGCAACGGTCTCTCCCAACGACGCAGAAATTCAGCCACCTCTTCGAGGCACTGGGTGCGTGAAGCGGCAATATCGTATGGTACTACATGACGATGCGGTTTCCAGTGATCCATGCAGCGCGACGCGTTCCTTTGGCCTTACGGGAACCCCTACAGAAAGAGCTGGTGCGCATGGAACAGGCGAAACATCATCTGCAAGGTGGACGAACCAACTGATAGGGTAAGCCCGCTTGTTATTGTAAGAAAAAAAGACGGTAGCCTCAGGGTATGCATGGATCCAAGAAGCGTAAACGCATGCTTGAAACGCGAACACTACCAGATGCCACAACGCGAAGACATTGAGGCGGAGCTGTCTGGTGCGAATTTCTTCAGTCGACTAGACGCTAACGCAGGGTTTCACCAAATTCCCCTTGATGAACCTACCTCAAAGATATGCACGTTCGCCACGCCGTTCGGGCGCTACCGATTTCTTAGACTTCCATTTGGCATTGCATCTGCCCCCGAAGTCTTCCAGAAAACACTGAGCGAGATTTTTGACCATTTACCCGGAGTTAGAGTGTACATTGATGACATTCTCGTGTGGGGAGCAACCAAGCAAGAGCATGGCAGTCGCCTTCAAGCCGCTCTATGCGCAGCCCAACGCGCAGGGCTAACATTCAACAGGGCGAAGTGCCAGTTTGGAGTGCAGAAGATAGTTTTCTTGGGCGATGTTATCAGCTCAGCAGGAATTCGTCAAATGCAGCTCTTGTAGACTGTTTGAGCAAAATGCCCGTACCAACTGAAAAACTTGCCGTACAACGTATGCTTGGAGTAATAAACTATTTTGGAAAATATGTGCCAACTCTCGCTGATAGAACGAAGCTTCTTCGAAGCCTGATACGGAAGGACACCGTATTTGACTGGACCGAAAAAACACGCTCAGGAATGGCACGCAGTCTGCGAAGCGCTGCGCACTGCCCCGCCTCCTCGCTATATTCGACCCCGCGAAAGAGACAAAGATAACGGCAGACGCATCTAAGGATGGCATAGGGGCCGCACTGCTCCAGCGACACTCCAGTGGCTGGCGTCCTATCGCCTACGCGTCACGAGCCATGACCGACGTTGAAAAGCGTTATTCTCAAATAGAGAAAGAAGCGATGGGTATAGCATACGGTTGCGAGAAGTTCCACCAGTTTGTGTACGGTAGGAAAATTGTGATCGACACCGATCACAAACCGTTGCTAGCCATTTCGTCCAAAGATATCTGGAACATGCCCCCAAGACTTCAAAGATTTTTTCTGCGCTTATTAATATACGACTATGTTCTACAGTTTGTTCCAGGCAAAGAATTGGTCCTTGCTGACATGCTCTCAAGGGCCACACCGTCAGAGCGTGAAGACACAGTGGATTTTGGCGACATTCAAGTACACGCAGTGGCCGTTTTGTCATCTTTAGTGAGTGAAAGAACGAAACAGCTTTTGTCTCGGGAAACATCTAACGACCCGGAGCTACGTGCGGTAGTAGAAAGCTTGTCGTTAAACAAAGACTTCGAAGGAACACTCAAGCCGTTCGCCTCTGAACTTTCAGTTGTCGACGGAATTCTTCTGAAGGGCTGTAAAGTAGTTATACCAAAGAAACTGCGTCCAGAAACCCTAAGCCGCATTCACGAGGGCCATCTTGGTTTAAATAAGTGCAAAGCTAGGGCACGGCGTTTTAGTATTTTGGCCTGGTTTGAACTCTGACATTGCTGACGTTGTACGGAATTGTGCTGTCTGTAAAACCTATGCGTACAAACAACCGGACGAGCCCCTCTTGCTACGAACCCCTCCTGATCACCCTTGGTACCGAGTGGGCGTAGATCTTTTTTGTTATGCTGGAGCCACGTACCTTGCTGTTTTTGATGCCTATTCAAATTTTCCAGAAGTTGAAAAACTCGAGGAGACATCGGCAACTGCGGTTATCGACAAGCTGGCAGCCATCTTTGCAAGGTATGGAATACCGATGGAAGTCTGCACAGACAACGGCCCCCAGTTCGCAAGTCACCAATTCGCCACGTTCTCCAGACGGTACGATTTCAAACATATAACTTCGAGCCCAATGTTTCCACGTTCCAACGGGCTAGCAGAAAAGGGTGTCCAAATTATAAAGCGGCTGCTTAAGAAGACGGGACCACACATGAAGATTTTTGGCTGGGTTACTTGGTTACCGCTCTGCTCCCTTGCAGGATGGCCGGTCGCCGGCGGAACTTCTGCAGGGCAGGCCTCTACGCACTAGGATCCCCGACTTCAACCTGCAGCCCAAGAGTCCTGTAAAAAAGCGCCAGCAGACGTCGTCTGGACGACCGCTGAGACCACTCCTACCGGGAGACGTGGCTCGCGTGAAAGGCCAGGCTTGGTCTCAAAAGGCTAAGGTATTGGGAAAAGTAGCCCCGAGGTCCTACAACGTCGCAACAGGAGAGGGGGAGAACGCTGCGGCGTAACCGCCAACAGCTGCTGGCAACCTCGGAGCCATTTACGTACTCCAGCGACACTGACGTCGGAGATGATGACGCAGAAGAGCCTCCACATCGGAGCCCGCCTCGCGTGACTTCGCCGGCACCTAGAAGATCCTCGCGCATTAGGGAGGAACCAAGACGTTTAGCATACGGCCCCAACTTTGCTCAAATAGTTTAGCGGCTAGTTCCGGCGGAATACTGTTGAATTTGTATTTTTTCTATCGCATTGCACTTCTTTTTTACGCCTTGTTAAAAAAAAAAGGATGGGAGATGTATCGTGCTGGGTCATGCTGACCATGACTCATGATGCGCACTCCGGTGCGCACACGACCGATTATGCCTAATATAAGCGGCGACAATAAACCCGGCAAGGCAGTGCTGCATCCTGCTTCATCGGTGACCGTCTCAGTCTTTGATCAGCC